>JAOXNR010044108.1:0-19208 GCA_028571225.1 Parsonsia alboflavescens | reverse complement strand
ATTTCAGATTATGAGTGACCTTGGGTTTGGATAGATGGATGTTGAAATTCCAACCATAATTCAAGTGAATCACATCAGAATCCTATATAGGTGGTAGGTCGCTATGAATCCTATTATGGTTCGGACAACATTGAGAACAAGCTGAGCTATGGGTAAGTTCCAAAAGTGGACCATATCGAAGAACAGGGGCTGTAGGTATGGCAAAGAATGCCTCCCATGAGATTGGTCAAGTGAAGGACTATGTGTCCAACACTCCTATTGTTAGGATGCTCGGATTCTGGAGCTATTGCTATGTCATCCCTATTTCAGCCTGTCTCCCTACTAATATGAAATATCTCCGAGAGACCTAAGGATTAATAAGGAGAGAAGGCCTCTAGTTCAAAGGGATGATAGACTTTGCGTTTAACTCGAGGAGCCCTAGCAGTAATGGGAGGTAAGTAGTATACCTCGTTGTTAGAATTTGGAGAAGGAAGAGCCCTAGAAATCTCTCCTATGTGAAGAGAAGGGAAAGTAGAAGATGATAGGGTGAAGGATTCTGAAGACTTTTTTTTTGAGAAAGGCGAGAAAATGTTAATTTTCTGAAAGAGTAAAGAGAGAAAAGAAAACTTAATCATCGATTCTTGAGAAACTATAAAGAGAAGTGTTCTAACTTTTGTGAATTCGCCGGACAGAAAGAAAAAGGGAGTTCAAGAAGGTAGCAACTCGAGTGAGTTCTGCAAGGAAGAAATTCTCTTTGCAGAGAAGAGTTTTTGGTAAATCCTAAACTCTTCAAAGCTTCCTAATTTATATATGAGAAGGAGTCCTTTGGATTTCTAGAAAATATCTGGTACACATGAATCGATGCAACTACGAAAAACTGATGAGGCACGTCACTTCCAAAACTAGCCATTATGGAAAATGATGAGACCCATAAGAGGTCAAGACGTAAAGAAGATAATTTAGGGGCTACGGCTAGAACTAAAGGGGGTAATGATGTGAGAAACGGGCATGACCCAGATAGATCGACACACACGGAAGCAAATATCGACTCGAATATCTAAAAGTCCGAATCACAAGAGAAAAGGTGGGTAGCTACCCTCTTTCCACCGACCTTAAAATGAGCTTGGGAGAGGTCTTGCCAGACCATGACCTTCGACCTGGCGAGCTCCAATCCATCTTATGCATCTTCCATGCCACGACTAAATGTCTATGACTCTTGACTCATGCTATGAATCTATAACACTCATCATGACCTTCAAAAAGGGATAGTCAAGACCTTCGACATTCACAGGTAGGTTGCGAAGTTGTTTTAAAGGTCATTAATGAGATTGTATCGCTCGATCAATGACGTGCATGGCAAGGTATCGCAACTTAGGGAAACTCCACAATTATCCTAATTGCCAACTTTCAAGTAATCAAAGAGTCACTACCAACAAGGTAACATATTATTCGGTATATATTTTCAAGTCACACACTGTTCACGAACAAATTGAGCTGATTTACTCAAATATTACTCTCTCAGAATATGGAATTAGGCATTGGAGTTATCCTTGGGGTGATAGCCAACTCCAATGATCTACTTTTTCCCTTTTTGGTTGTGATAGCAGGCGCCATCACGATTTCGGGTTGACCCGGAGATCGTTATTGAGCTCCATCATCACAGTTGGACCATGAGAACTGAGGAAGGGGCAAAATAAATGAAAGGAAAAGGGAGTGAGTTCTATGACTTAATATATGCCTGCAGAGAAGGATGGAAGGAAGAAAAAAGAGTATGTGGGTGAGAAGGAAAGGGGAAAGAGCCACATGTAGAAGAGGAAAAAAATGAAGATGCAGAGGAAGAGAGATTTAGGTTTAAGAGAATGATGAAAAGAGATAAGGGCAATGGGTATTTTGTTTTGTATAACTGATGGAGCTCAGAAACGATCTATAGGTCACCCCAAACTGTGTTAACATTTGTGATCACAACTTGAAAAAAAAAAATCAGATCACCTGAGTGGGCTGTCGCCCTCAGGGTAACTCCGATGCCTAAGTTAGTATTCGATGAGAGTAAATTGAATGATTTAAACTAGTCTAGTTTGTGTGCTTAATAAAGTATGTTGAGTAATTAGTTACCAATTAGGTGAACCTAGCTTGTTGGAATGAATCTCAATTGCTGGAAAGTAGACATTTAGGATAATTGTGAGATGATATCCAGCCAATTATTCCCAAAATAGTGGAGTTTCCATAATGGAAGATGTCTTGCCATGCACGTCTCTGGTGTTTGAGCTTGTGAGCTCGCTACTGACTTATGAAGCATCTTCACGACCTCCTAGTGAGCATCTAAGGTCATAATGAGCTTTTTGGAGGTCGTGATGAGTGATTTAAGTCTTACCATGTGTATCAAGTGTTGTAGATGTTTAATCATGACATGGAAGATTTATGTGAGAGGTTGGAGCCCACTGGTCTGTGGCTCATGGTCAAGTGAGACCTCTTTCTCAGCTCATAGAAAGTTAGTAACCTAGGAGGTCGATGATCAAGAGGTCTCTTACAACTTTCCTCTGAATATTGAACTTGATCTTCTGTCTTCTGGTCGATAATTGGGTTTATTTGGTTGTGGTCGTTCAGATCATACCCGATCTAACCATCATTACCCTCTTTTAGGCTTAGCGAGATTCAAGATCGCGGTGCCTAAATTTTTGCCTCCAAATTCCGACGTCTAAAGAGTTGTGCTGTTTAGTTTTGAGATTTCGTGTCTTATCAATTTTTGGCAGTTGCCTCGGTTCGCTACTAACGTGTCTTTCTAGAAGTCCACAGACTTCTTTCCCATATAAATTAGGGAACTTTGAAGGGTTCAAAACTTACTAAAATTCTTCTAAGCTGTTCCGAGTTCTTCTTTTGCAATTAATTTCTCCAACCTTTCAAGAAACTTTGAAGCTTTTTTCTTTACTCTGGTCATCAATTGGAGTTTGGTGGCTTTTAGCATCTCTAAGAAGGAACGCTTCCAGCAACAAAGAGTGAGTCCTCTAATTTTCTTTCGCATAGGATGTCTCCTCGCATAGTGACTCCCCTTCTATTGAACATCCTGTTGCCGAGACACAAACTCTCAGTCATTCATCTTCCTCGAGTACTCCTCTTCATGTTGATGAAATCCTTAGGTCTCCTCCAACTTAAATTCTAACAATGAGGTATATTACTTACCTCCCCTTATTGCTTGGGCTCTACCAGTTAAGTGAAAAGTATATAGTCCTTCCGAATTGGAGGTTTTCTGTCTGAAGTCTACTACAGGTCCTTTTGAAATTTTTCAGATTAGTGGAGGGAGAGGACTAAAAAAAGATGATCATAGTCACCAAGAATTTTGAGTGTCCTATTAGTAAGCATGTTGGGCATATTTTCCTTCACTTAACTATTGCCAGGGGAGGACTTTTTTTGCTTCATCTCCATCCCCTTTTCCCTGACATAGTTTATTTCTTGAGGTTTCCCATTACCCAACCTATTAATAATGCAGTTAGGACCATCATAGGCTGCATTGCGGCTTGCCACGTATACAGGTTTCCAGTATCTTTAGACCCCTTTAGGTGCTTCTTTACGATCGGCATCTGCACTGTGCCTAGTAAGACGAGCTTGGCATACGTAGGTATAAATTGTTAGGAGCTTTCCAGTCATCAGGGTGCCCTTGGAAAGATTCCTTTTTCTTTGCTAGACTCTCAATAGATCATGTTGGAGCTGAACCATACAATGACTGGAATCTTAATAAAACCTTTTACAATGGGCTTCTGACTTTAACTGACGAGCGAAAGAGAGATAGAGTTTTTCTTGTTAGTCTTACCCATTCCGACGTCGATAAGGTCAATTGTACTCAGCCAGTTTGGCCTATTCCCTTTCTCCATTCTGCCCAATTTGGGAGTCATATCTATCATGATCTTCCTACCCTTAGGAGGTCTATGGGAATTCTACTGGTTGGAAATTTCTATCATTTTGGTCTTCAATGAATTTTGTTTTGCTTTATAGTTTGGTCATCAATATTAAATGTCTTTTTTGTTTCCAATTGTTTTGGCAGCAATGAGGACTACCTGGCTATTTAATCAACCCACTGGATGACAACAAAGGTAGCAGAATAGGTTGCTATCCAGTCGAGCTCCTTCTAGTGGGGCTGCTACTACTGGTGGTGCATCAACTATTGCTCCAGTCTTTGGAGATTCGTCCTTCAAGATCAACATTTCCCAAACTAGGACAAAAAAAGTCACCATAGCAAACCGAACAAGGAATGCCTTGAAAATAAGTGTTGAAGAGGCTACTCTATGAGGTTCTAGACAACCTACAAAGATCATGATCTTTGATTCCAATTCCCCAAGTCTATTCAACAGGAGAAAGGCCTCCTTACTGCCTCTTCTGGAAAAGGTAAGGGTCCAGCAACCTTTGTGTAGGAGGTACAGTTTAGTGGCTATGCCACTAAGGAGGTCACTAAGACCATTAAGAGGCTCAGTAAGTTGTCTTTGACCTATCATTTTGTTGTGGGGACCATCATATAGGTCTCCGACCTTCCAATGGATTCTTCTAACTCATTGTTTTAGTGGCCACATTCTCAATCATTTCTAATGGAGTGTGCCCTTCCCATTAACAAAGAGATTTGCAAACAGCTTATCGATGTTAAGTTGGACAGATATGTCGCTTCTCTTCATACTACTGTAAGTCTCCTTTATTCATATATATTCCTCTTGTGAATTCTTCTTGGTGTTGACTTGTCTGTTAAATTTTGTCTCAGAGCCATGCTTTCTTGGGTGAGCAGTAGAGATAGAAGGCGAAAAGAGAAGAGAAGAACTAGGAATAATCTACTATGATTTCCAAACTCCAAGATGACAAGGATAGCTTGGAGAATGAAAATGAGGAGCTTGCCGCTGCAGAGAAGCAAGCTAAGGTGAATTTTGTAATTGTTAGCACTCTTCTAAAGGATAGTGAGAAGAGGCTTGCTTAGGCTAGAGCATAGAATTTGCTCATGACAGTTGCTCTTGATGATGCTGTGAAGAAGGGTGAGGAGTTGTTTGCTCTGGGCTACCAACAACGAGATCGTATCCATGAGCTAGAGGATGATAGAATTTCCTTGGCCCAAGCTGGAGCAAATTCCTCCTTTCGAGGATTATGTAGAATCTCTCTTGCAACCTCAAATGATCAGGATGTATGAGCATGTAATTCATCGACTCCGAGAGCGTAATGGTGATATCAAAATTGACAAGGCCTACCACGACAAATTATATCACCTGGACTCTGTAATTCCTCTTCCACGAGAATATAAAGAGCAAGGTCCAAGGTCCAAGTTCCCAGGAGGAGGTCAAGGCTGTTGAAACTTTGACAAAGGTGCAGCAAGCTGGTGATAATGCACTTGAGTTGGAGAATATTCATGACATTCCTCCCATGGAAACCTCTAAAGCTTCAGGTAGGTATGCTGCTAACTCCTCTAGATATATGAAGATAGTGAAAAAATCCTTAATGAACTCAAAAAATGGTGTTATACTGTAGGTATTTAGACTCTCAAATTGCAAAGGAAAATCAAATGGTCTAGAAAGTGGCTACTCCGAATGCTCCCACGAGTGAGGTTATTCCTTAAGTCACTGGTGGAGGGATTATTCCTGACAACCTGCCGAGCTTACCGGGAGTTCCCAAGAAGAAGAAGGATTGAAATGTAATAGACAAGGTCTTTCTTTGGGCCTTTGTGATGCCCTTCTTCTTTTTCTCTTCTTTATATTTGATGCTTGGATATTTGTGAAAATACAATGCTCAATCTTTTAGCCCACTTTCTTTCTTGCTTTATACGTTTACTACTACTCGAGGTCTGTTTGAGGCCTCTTTTTTCATATCCATGAATTCTACTTTGCCTTAACATGTGTTGAGAATGCTTGCATAGATACAACTTTGATAGAACCTTGATAGAACTTGCATAGATAAAATAGAAATGATGCCAAAGCTAGTGTCTAAACAAGATTTCTAAGATTTAAAATGGCCTTACAAGATTGGAAATTGAGTAGATCGCTAAGGCTAATCAATAAGTCTTTGCAGCTTTCGGAGGTCACTTGGGTGATCAATGAGCTTGGGTAGCTTCGGAAGTCTTAAGCATAGAATTTCTTTAGATGATAAATATTCCAAGGCCTTAGTAATGGCCTCCCTTTGAGATCAGCGAGCTTCTAACGTCCATCTTTGTGAACTTTGTGGGCTATATAAGGTCCTTCCCAACTTTGTTGAAACTTTAATAATTGTCCTTGTTTTCCAACATTTGACCTTTTGAGTACTAGTCTCCAATTGCAAAATGCTTTTCTTTGACTTTTCTGTTGAAAAAATTTGTGACCTATTTTTTGTACCTTCTGTCAGCTTCCATGGCTTTATTTCTAACTTCTTCAAGAAGGTCTAGGTCTGCCTTGCTCTCCCCTTCGTTTAAGACTGAATTGTATTCAGTGCTCTATTGGCATTACTTCTTCTACACCAAAACATAGACTGAAAACTGTTTCTCCTGTAGCCTTTCAAAGTGTAGTTCTATAAGCCTATAGCATACTTGGAATTTCTGCAAGCCAGGAGGGTCTCCGACTTTCCTTCTTGAGCTCGGAGACCCTTTTCTTGAGACCTTCTAGAATTGTTTTGTTCGTGACCTCGAGAAGTCCATTTGCTTGAGGATGAGCTACCGAGGTCAGTCTTTGCTCTATGTTCAAGTTTTCACAAAAGGTCTTGTAAGAATCACCAACATATTGCTTCCCATTGTCTGGTAAAATAGCTTGTGGCAATATTCCTCCAAACAAAGGATTGTGCTCTTAGTGAAGAAATAACCCCCATAGGTTTTACTCCAACCTATCTGGTGAGGTATTCTACAACTACTATTAGGAATTGAACACCCCCCCAACTCAATATGGAAAGGGGTCCTAGTATGTCAATTCCCCATATGTCAAAAGCAACTGAAGAATTGATAGATTGATACCTTGTTGGGGGTACATGTGACTTGTTTCCATGCAACTTGCAGTTTGTGCACTTCTCTATGACCTTCTCAATATCTAAGACCACGGAAGGCCAATAGTACCCGATCCTCAATACCCTTTTTTCCATAGCTTTCGCTCCTATGTGTGATCCACACATCCCACTGTGTACTTCTTCAATGACATATTCTCCTTCATCTTTAATCAAGTATTTAAGTAATGGCCCTGTATATGATCTCCTATATAATTCATCACCTCCTATCTGAACATAGCGAGGTGCCCACTTGATGCAGGATAATTTGAAACGTCCACAATTTCCCGAACAACAAATCTGAACAGGAGAACAAGAAAGGATATTTTGCGTAATCACTCACGATTTTGTCCTAATTTGAATTGCAATTCAAAACCAAAAAGAGTCGAAAAGGAAAAGGAATTCGTTCCTGGAATAATGATTATTTAAAATTGATTAAAAATCAAAAATCAGAAAAAATACTTAAAACCCTAAAACAATTATAAAAGTAATTACCAAAAGAAACCCTAATGAAAAAAAAAAAGGAAAAATCCCAAAACTCCATGAAAACGATCCCGAATGGCAAAAAATGTCCTAGGCCATAGCAAAGCAATGGTTTCTGCCCGTTGGGCAGTTTCTAGTCGTCCAGTCAAGTTTCAGCCCGTTCCAAGATAGTAGGTCCAAAATGTATCCTGAGGTAGATGGTCCACATCAGTGGATCAGGCCCGTTTTCCTTGCAGTCGCTTGGACCTGCATGGGCTCCCTGGCGTGGGCCTGACCAGTGCCTATTGATCCAAACTGTCCTGTTCTTCATGGACGATGTCCTCAGCACTCTCCCTGTCCTTTGAAAAGCTTGTCCTCAAGCTAGAGTTCACACCTGTACAAGGGGTTAGATGACAAACATTAAAGACATCAGAGATAAACACATCGTTAGGCAATTCAACCCTGTAGGTCTTGTCGCCAAATTTCTCCAACACTTGACAAGGACCAATCTTCTTCAGCTTGAGCTTGTCATGTAGCATTACACCATCCACAAAAATAAAACGGGTACGATCAGCCTCATCACTCAATCCAGAACTGCCAGCAGCATTTTCTAATGATTCCTCATCTGACATAAATTGGGGTGGTGGGCGATGACCCTTGAATCGACAAAAGGCCAATAGTTGAGAATTAGCAAGTGCGAGTTCCAACTATTCAACCTTACTAAGTGGGGGCTCTACTAATAATCTTATATGTTGTAGAAGTTTGTCAGGCTCAAAGGAGGTTGCTCCCATACCTTCTACTTGATTCTTCGCGAATTTCAACGTTTTCAACAACTTGGCACTCAATCCTCGCATAAACATCACTTGGAACACAGGAGTAGGATATCCCAACTCAACACATCTTCAAACCTCATCTAAGCCAGAGCCAACTACATTTTGAATTGTTTCTGAGTTACTTTACTTCTCACTCTGAGAGAAATGCAATCGAAGCTTGGTCATCAACAACTGTAGAATTATCCATCATCTATTGATTCTCTCCAGTAGAATGTAAATTTTGATCAGCAACATTTGTCTCTGTAACATCAATAGGTGATTTGAAGTTCCTTCTATGCTAGCATCAACAAGATCTCCCTTTGTAGCATCTTCTGGGAGATGATTAGGAAATATAGAACTTTTGTTTTTGGTACCCTGTTCAGTCACAACCTCTTAGATAGTCTCATTCATCTAAACCACCAGCTGGTCCTCGGCACTAGGAATTTCATCAGCTCTGGTGCTCAATGTTGACCCTGTCAGCTCCTTCTTTTGCAGAAAATTCTAGTCCCCCCTCCCCCTGATGTATGCTTTAGAGAAGAAGAGTCAGCCATTGCATCAATTCTAGGGTTCCAAGCCTCATCATCTAAAACTCCTCCATCTGCAAAACCACCATTTGCATATTTGGGTTCATCAACCAACTTCTGCACATCCTCTTTCTTCTCCTCTTCCCGTTCTTCTTTTGCAATGGTCTATGTCTCTTCACTCTTTGAACCTAGCACCACCTCAACCCTCTCCATCTCAACAGTAATAACAGCTCTTTCACCAGATTTCCTCACATAATTTGCCTTTTCAGGAATATTTTCAAACACTTGCCCTGCACAATCATCACCTCCCCCAGACCTCTGCATTATCAACTGCATTATCATTAGAAATAGACTCTGTCCCACTCCCCGTCAATGCCTCTTCTCCCACCCCATCAACACCTACGCCTTTCACTAGGGTTTCATATTTATAGACACAGTGACGGTAGATGATTTAGTAACACTAACACCCCTCACCTCGCCGTGCTCATCCATAAAAGACGCGGAATGCTGTTGAGGTGCAATCTGTCGAGGTTGGGCACAATTTGGAGCTTCTAATAGCAGCATCATGGCCCGTAGCTTCTCCAGCATCTATCGTTGTGCAGTTACAATATCATGAAGAGAAAGTTATTCTCTGTTTCATTCCATTCCGATTTTTTTTCTGAAATAGGGATTTTCGATAGGCAAAGAATTTTTTTCTTTTTTTCTTTATTTTTTGGTGATAGCGATGATGAAAATCAAAGGCAGCGGATCTAAGCTCTGATACCAATTTGATGCAGGACAATTTGAATTGTCTGCAATTTCCCAAATAGCAAATTCGAAAGGGAGAACACGAAATGATATTTTGCATGATCACTCACGATTTTGGCCTAATTTGAATTCCAATTCAAAACAAAAAAAAATCGACAAGGAAAATTAATTCATTCCTGGAATAATGATTGTCTAAAATTGATTAAAAATCATACATTAGAAAAACTACTTAAATAAAACCTTATAACAATAATAAAAGTAATTGCCAAAAGAAACCCTAATGGAAAAAAAATAAAAGGGAAAAAGCCCAAAACTCCACGAAAACAATCTCGGATGGCCCAAAACTGTATTATGCCATGGAAAAGAGATAGATTTTGCCCGTTGGGCCATTTCAAGTCGTCCAGTCAAGTTTTAGCCCATTCTGAGACAGTAGGTTAGGCCCACATCCCGAGGTAGAAGGTCCGCATCAATGGAACAGGCCCATTTTCCCTTCAGTTGCTTGGACCTGCATGGACTCCCTGACGTGGGCTTGACCGATTTGGCCTGTTGATCCAAGCCGTTCTGTTCATCTTCGACGATATCCTCACCACCACTTTATGTTTTGACAAGCTTCTTTTGCATCTTCTGGGAGCTTGCCGTCTTCGAGGAATTTGTAAAAGGGGTATCTCCAATCTGCCTGATCTTCTATGACCAAGCTTTCCTCTTGATTCATACTCGGATTCGTAATTCGAGGTTGGGAAGTCATATATCATAGAGTCAAGGATTTTCACTCCCTCGGGGCTAATCAATATAATTTCCGCACCTGAATTTTCTTTCTCGGTGGAGCCATCTATGGACATGGTCCACAAATTAGTCTCGCGAGTTTCAGCAAGCTCCAATGGAACACTTGTACATTCTTCCACAAAGTTTGAGAGAGCTTGAGCTTTGATGGCTTTCCTTGGCTCAAAATCAATTTGGTGCCCTAAAAGCTCGAGTGACCACTTCATTATTCTACCTGATAGCTCGGGTTTCACTAGAGCTTGCTTTAATGGTAAATTTGTCAATACTCTGATCGGATAAACTTCAACATAGGGCTTAAACTTCCTTGATGTTATAGCAATGAGGTTAGAAACATCTCGAGGTCCTAATATCTAATTTCAAGACCTCACAATAAACAACTTACACAATATATTGGGAATTGTAATCCTAACCTTTCAACCAAAAGTAAAGCTAACAACTTTCTCGGTTATGGTGAGGTATATTAGAAGCTCTTCTTCAGGTCTAGGTGAAACAAGTTGTGGAGTTTCAGTTTCACAAATGCAGTTTAACAATACTTTGTCCACTGGAATCCATCTAGCTTCTTTAAAACATTGTAGAACTTCTATCCTTTGTCAACAATTTTGCAAATGAAGCGACTTAGTGCTGCCATCTTCCCTGTTAAGCTTTGGACTTCTTTGATGTTTCTATGAGGTTCCATGTCCAGAAGAGCCTTTATCTTATTAGGATTTGCATCGATACCTTGTTCTAATATCATGAAACCAAAAAAATTTCCCTTGGAACTCCAAAAGTGCATTTCGCAGGATTGAGTTTCATGTGGGCAACTTTGAATGTCTAATAGGTCTCCTTTATGTCTTCAATGAAGTAGTCTAAAGTCCTAGACTTGATTACTATGTCATCCACATAGACCTCGATGTTTCTTCCTAGTTGTTTCTCGTAAACTTTATGTATAGCTCGCTTGAACTCTGCCCCAGCATTCTTTAATCCAAAAGGCATTTTGGTGTAATAGGTCGTCCTGACCTGGGTTATGAATGAGGTCTTTTCCATGTTCTCCAATGTCGTTGGGATTTGATGATATCCCTTATATGCGGCCAAGAAACAAAGTCAGTGATATCCGGCCGCTGAATCAACCATCCGGTCTATGCTTAGAAGTGGATATGAGTCCTTCCGGCAATATTTATTAATTAAAGTGAAATCTACACACATCCCCATGTCCCTTCTTTCTTTGGTACTACCACTGGATTGGCAGGCCATTCCAGGTATACAACCTCTTTCAGGATTCCAACATTGAGAACAGCTTGGACTTCTCAAGCTATGACTTCGTTTCTTTCTAGAGCAAAGGTCCTCCTCTCTGTCAATACCCTCAAGGTCGGTAGGTCGCCAAACACAAACCATTAAGTACTCTTGAAGCAAATCAACGAGCTTTCCTTTGATCTTTGAAGGTAAAAGTTCCCCTATCTTTATCCCTTTGTCAGGAAATTCAGGATCGAGAAAAACCTTTTTTCCTTTGCTAGCTGCTTGAATTTTGGATTTTTCGTCTTCTTGTGGTAGGTCGATGAAATAGACCTATGAGGTCATTGCCCAGTTCTCTGCATCTCAGTCGGTGAGGTAACATTCTGAGGGCACTTTTGTCTCTCTTTCCAAGGTAATCCAACTGTCACGAATTTGAATTCTCACGCAGTAGCTTACCAAAGAGATTTCGGCCTTCAGGTCCATGACTCCTTTAAATTTTAATTCCAAGAATTGCATTGTAGGTTCCTGATGCATCTGCCACTAGCCAGTCCATGATTTCTGTAACTCTTTTGCCGTTTACATAGACTGCGGTTGAAACGTGCAAAATTCATTCAGCTTAGGTTGTGCTTCCACTAAAGCTCTCCAAAGCTGCATCTGACTTTAGTAGTGAGCTCTTGTCTATTCCCATTTGATCCAATGCCTTTTTTAATAAGACATTCAACGTACTTCTAGCATCTACCAAGATTTTTCAAGCAGAAAATTCTCCAATCTAGAAAGATATTACGAGGGTTCAGCATCTATTCCTCAAGCTCGCTTTGATTTCCTCTCAATCACATTGATCTCTCTTACTAGAGGTCGTTGCTAATTAGCTGCTGCAGGTGGTGGGTTTGATGGAGCTACATGTTTAGCCAGGAACTCTTGCGAATTTCCATCTTTGATCAATCTCTCAATTTCTCATTTGAAGTCAAAACATTCTTCTGTGAGATGACCATGGTCTTTATTGTAATCACAGAATTTTGTCATATCTCTTTTTGCCAAAAGGGTTTGAAGAGATCTCAGTGGCTTTTGGAAACCTTTCTTTTCCATGACCATTAAGATTTCTACTCACGAAACTATCAGAGTGGTAGTCATCAAGTTGGGAATTGTGTTTCTCTTCTTTTCCAAAGGTTCTCCCTTTGAATGGGAGTCTTTCCTATTTTGCTTAGATACTTGTTTTCATTTCTTTTCTGGTGGTTAAGGCAAAATCAAGAATCTTCTTTTGGATTGTTGTCTCCTCTATTTTGATCAGTTTCTCAAGGAGTGTTTGCAACTCCTTGATGGTCTTCACTACTTCTTCTGCCAGCCTGAGAGCTACATACCCCCCTTGCAATCACTACTTAAATGCAGTGATATAGATCTTATCATTCTTCTACTCAATTTCCATAGCTTCATCGTTGAAGCGGTTGTAATATCTCCTAGTCCTCTCACCGACCTTCTATCTGATGTTGAAGAGGTCATTAATATCTTTTTAGCACCTATTGCTGCTTTGGTAATTTATAAAAAATAATTTCGATAGCTATGTCCAACTTGATATGCTTTCCTCTAGAATGCTTTTCAACTATGACTGCGCGTTCTTCGTCAATGTAGACCGGAAAGCTCAGCACTTGACATGGTCGGGATATTCGAACATCTCCATATAAGAGACACACTTGCCAATGTGATGTAATGGTTCACCAGTACCATCATACTTTGCTTTGACTTGAGGTGCCTTAAATCCTGGAGGCATTCGAGTTGTTTTGATACATCGAACAAATGGTGATGCTTCGGATAAGTCCACATTACTCTGAATTTCTTATTCTCCATTTCCTTCCCGATTTTCTTGGAATGTTGCTCTCCTTATTGGATTTAGGGCTACCTCCAGGGCTTTGTGGCCAGCTCTTTCAATTAGGCTTCTCTTATTAGGTATCCTTTCCCCAAGATGAGTTCTCCGCGAACTCCAATGCTCATCTGGACTAGTTGCTTGTCATTGACTTATGGAAATTGCTGCTCGGTTAAGTCTATCTCACAGATCATAACTATGACCATTACATAGAGTTTCTCCAAGGTCAGTAACTGGTGATGCTCTTTCAGTGTTGACTCTTTCTTGGATCCTTATTCCACAAACTAGTCCATATGTAGGTTCTTCCTCTCGACCTTCACTGTTTTGAGGTGGGACTTGGGGAAGGTTGCTTCTTGCCTCTAGAGGTGGGGGCGGATTCAATTTTGTGTTATTCCACTGTAGTGAGTTTCCAAATTGCCGTGTTTCCCTCCAAGATGGTGTTAGATTACTCCCAGTTGATATGTGGTCCATTCAACCTGATATTCCTTCCAATGCTACAACCATGCGTTCCAGGAGATAGGTTGGTATAGAGATATGACTTCCCCTAGATCTCTAGGTTCTATGATCAATATCATTACTATTTGGATTTTGATACCTTTGTCCCGTCTCTTCTAGTTCGGGAGGATTATCAACTGGGCTCTCCAAGAAGGACCAAATTGTGTTGGTCTTAGTGGCAATGTCGGATCAACAACACTGGTCATATTGATATTACTCTCTCCCTGAACTGGATCCTCTGGAACAGTTTCTCCAGTCTGTAGTTGAGTTCTTCCCTATGGTCGACCACGACATTGTGGTTGTTCTCGTGTTGCTTGTGATCGTGTCATCACAATTTCTATTTGTTTTCTATGTGTTTGGAAGAAAAACTTTTAGCGAGGTCTTTCTTCCCATAAACGATGCCATAAGTGATGGAGCTCGGAAACGATCTCCGGGGTAACCCAAATGGTGATGGCGCTTGTGATAATAACCTGAAAGAAAACCATATCACTAGAGTGAGTTATCGCCCTTAGTATCACTTCGATACCTAAGCCAGTATTGGATGAAATCAAAATGAATGAATTCCACTTGTCTAGGCTATGTGTGTTCGATAAAGATATCGAGTAATTAGTAACCTATTAGGTGAAGTTACCTTGTTGGAGTGAATCTCAATTATGTGAAAGTAGGCATTTAGGATAATTATGAGATTATATCCAGCCAATTATTCCTAGAATTGTGGAATTTCCATCTATGTGTGTTCGATAAAGATATCTAGTAATTAGTTACCTATTAGATGAAGTTACCTTGTTGGAGTGAATCTCAATTATGTTAAAGTAGGCATTTAGGATAATTGTTAGATCATATCCCCCCAATTTTTCCTAGAATTGTAGAGTTTCCATAACAGGAGATGTCTTGCCATGCACGTCTCTAATGTATGAGCTTCTGAGCTCTCTACTGACTTATGAACCGTCTTCATGACCTCCCTTGTGAACCATCTTCATGACCTCCCAGTGAGCATCTAAGGTCAAGATGAGTTTCTTGAGGTCGTGATGAGTGGTTTAAGCCTTACCATATGCATCAAGTGTTGTTGATATTTAATCATGACGTGGAAGATTTGTGAGAACGGTTGGAGCCCACTAATTTGTAGCTCTTGGTCCAGTGAGACCTCTTTCTTAGCTTGTAGAAGGTCAGTGACATAGGAGGTCGCTGACCACCGTTCTCTGAATATTGAACCGGATCTTCTATATTTAGGTCGGTATTTGGGTTTATTCGGATTGGGTAGTTCGGATTGTACCCGTTCGGACCATCAATAACATTTTGGTAGGTATGGAAGGGTAATGAGGCATGATTTTATAGATTATGCACTTTTTGGCTTCGAATTTTCTAGTACTTCTTCTACACCATCCTGTACACTACCAATGATAAGCAATCTATGCATGCCTTTGCAGATATCATTTATTAATAAAATCCTTAAAAAAGATATATCCCTAGGGGTAATTTTTCTAAATTGAGTAATATGTATTATTTTATTGGATAGTATAGAAGAAGCAGTAGAATATTCAGAGCTTAAATTTTCATTTTGACAAGTCTTTATTAGTGCTAGGTCATCTACATCATCATATAGGAAGACTACTGATATATGTATAGTATGTTTTCTTCATCTTTTGTTCCTCTTTTTTTAGTAAGTGTGTTTTCCCCCATAATTTGTAGATGTCAAGTCTAAGTGTGAGATTTTAAGTTATAATATATTTTATTTTAATCATAAGAGTTTTTGTTAGGTTATGGGTGTCCCTTGAAATCGAAAAAATAATGGGGTGTTGATTTTTAGATCGAAAGTTTTTGGGATGTGGCACCATCCTATTGTGCGATTTTGAAGCAAAGCGCCACATGACAATGCGATTTCAAGCAAATTGCATGCCAGCATGGCTATTTGCCTCGATGTGGCCCACTCACCGTTTTGCTTGTCCTACATTTTAGCCAAGAGCCTTGCAACATGGCGATTTATCTCGGACGCACCTTTACAAATGGCGATTTAGTTAATCCCTCTACAGAATTCAAAGCGCCAATGATTGACTCACTTACTTCCACAAACCAATCATTACCAATAAAAAAATAATAATTCTTTCTCAAAACCCAATTTTAATTCATGCTAAACCATAATTCTTTTAACTATGAATTTCTTTTTAATCTTTTATAATTTTTTTTTTTTAGAAAAAGCTAACTAGGAATTCTATTTGTAATTTGTCTAAACGTATCGAATTAAATTCAGTTTAGTCTATTTTGAAAAAAATAATTCTAGGTACTTTTCATTCTATTTTATCCTCTGTAATTTTATTCAATGTATTCATTTTAAGTTAATTCAAATTAAAAAAAAAATAATAGTACTGATGGGTGAAACGGATACAACCCGAATAAGTCAACATAGACAGGCAGGACCTGGAAGAAAGTCAATCCCAAATGGGTCAAAGGTCCCATGCCTTCAATACCAAAAAGCCAGACTCACTGAGTCAACAAGGAAAGGTGGGCAGCGACCTGTTACCACCAATCTTCCGGATCATGGACCTAGAGGTTACCGACCTCCTGAATGAGCTCGAGAGAGGCACAGCCAGAGCTTGACCCACGATCTGGTAACACCCAACTCGTCTCATAAATCTTCCATGCCATGACAAAAGGTGAGCAACCCCTAATCACTCCCACGAGTCAAGGACTACTCAAGGCGACCTCACCAAAAGAGATGTTCGAGACACTCAACATCCACAGGGAGGTCACGAAGTTGGTTTGCAGGTCAGTTAGTGAGCTCTTTGCTCTCAAGCAGAGAAGTGAATGGCAAGATCTCTCATCCCAGGGAAACTCCATGATTGTAGCAGCAATTGGTAGGATTCAGCGAAATCTCACAGTTATCCTAATTGGCTACAGTTACGCAATGCAGGGCTGCAATCCAGAAAGTAACAGACCTTCTCTTTTTACTTCTTAATCAAAACAGACAATCTGTCTAAGGATAGAGAACTAAGGAGCTCTGAACAACTTTCATAGAATGGTCCTTACCTTCAACTATCTCTCTCAGAACACTAACTTAGGCATCGGAGCTCTTCCCTGGGTGACAGCCCCCTTCGGTGACCTTTTTCTCATTTTCTTAGGCTACTGACCGCGGAGTTCCATTTCCAACCCCATCACTTCTGGCACCATCTCTAGGAAGATTGAAACAAAAAGCCTAACTGTTTTTTCCCTACAAACAAATAAAAGCAATCTCGATGGCTTAGTCTTAGCCCTCACGTCTTCAATCGCCATGCCGTGGCAGGTTGCCTGTCAGAAAGCAATTGCGTTATGGAGAAACAGTGCCTGAAATGCTACCTCTGGCCCAGGCCGCTGTCAATAATAACCCACCACCTAGTGGACAGTTGGATCACCAGGAGCCGGCACCATTTGGTCCTTCCCAAAAGATCCTGATCAACTTTTCACTGGCTCTTCTGCCAACCTAAGGGCTATATATCCCCCTTGCAATAATTCCTTGAAGGCAATGATGTAGATGGCGTAGTTCTTTTACTCAATTTCTACTTCCACATCATTGAAGCAACTGTAATAACTTCTCATGCTTTCATCAAACTTAAGAATATATTAAGAACATATCAAAAGTAATTTTTAGACAAGCTCCATAAAAAAAAAAAAAAAAGAAAAGAAAAGAAAAGTAAGGGAGAAAAGCTCAATTAAAACTATGGATCTAAATGAATGTAAATCCGAGGAAGCTCTTATATCGTTGCAGAATTTTGGGTACATAATTCAGAATTAATTGGGTGTGAATGGAGGATTGATAGGATTTTTTGCTAAGTAAGCTAAAGAAAGAAAGAGAGAGAGAAAAAAGTACTCCGTTCGTTCTAAATTCAATCTTCGCATTTATATTTTGAGTTGTTCGGAAAAGAATATCCCATATTCTAAATTAGTTAAAATTTTCTTTAGAAATTGATATAGTTAAGTGTAAAATCAACTAATTTTCTTAAAGAAGTGTCTATATACTAAAGGGGTTTTTTGAGAAACTTTATTTGTCATCATCCAACCCCTGTTCATTAATAAAAATTGATAATATGTTGATAATCGATATGCTTTCGATAAAATTTCAATTAAAATTTTCTGCATATATACGCTCAAGATCTCCTGTTATATAATTGTATGTCACTCCCTGTTAAATCAACAAAAATTTAACATGCATCCCTAAAAGATCAATTTTCCGGTTTAGTTTATCTTTTTAGTTTTAATGTATAAAATCTATTAAAATATAATATTTAAAGATTACGAATAAGATTTTTATCAATATTATATTAATATAATAGAAAAATGACACAAAAATACGTGACAAAAAATTTGAACCCCATATACAAATCATACGTACATATAGTGAAATTAATAGGGACGACAGCCTAGATATGACAGTTTTCAAGTGTAAGGTAAGGATTTAATTAAGAAAACGTTCATGCATTTAAAACTTGACAAGTGTCAACTACAAAAAATGGGAGAAAAGAAGATGAAGATAAGAAGAAAGGACAAAAAGCTCTTTTATTGAAATGTAATGGCCCACATTCACTTCAAAATGCCTGCAGAAATGTAATCTAGAGAAAGTGAAAAACAAATACATTTGATGGAGATTGGAAGAAGCTCCGGGTCACCCCGAGCCATGATGACGTCAATGATCAAAACCTGATAAGAAAAGGATTAGGTCATCGGAGTGAAAGAAAGGCCGCAAGAGGGACGCCCTAGTCCTGCTGTCAATGGCAACAATTCTAGATCGTAGAGATATGGGAGAACAAGAATCTCAGCGTCAGCATCTCTCTAGGAATGAATGGTGGTGGCACTGGAAAGAGTTTCTGGCAAGCCAGATTGTGTATCCACTGGGCGCACTCCAAAGCCCATCTGAAAGGTTTCACAACCACCCAGAGGCCCAACTAGATGCCCCTAACCAAGTCAGCTTCAGCCTTCCGAAGTGAGGACCGACCCCCTTTGCAACGAGGTAAGTCAAGAAGCATGTCAAGCTGAAGAGACGTCGTAGAGAGGAAGGACTCAACCTGTAACTGACCTTTGAGAAACCCTTAACCATGAAAGGGGTACGACCAAAGAGACAAGCTCAATTGAGCCACCATCTCACAGACCCATCTGCAAAATACGGACTCTAAAGAGTAAGGGAGCTCGCTACGAACTCCTCCTGGAGTAATGATATCACCTCGTCGTAGCCTGATCAAAATGACAGGAGAAAACACTCGAGGTTATCCTTATCCTTTAAGAATTCTTGTTGTGAAGGAAATCTACCATTTAAGAGGTTAATACCCTCCTAGCGGATTGTAAATTGAACTCAAGGAATATGATGTAGATGTCTTAAGATTGAATATATAAACTCTCCTTATCTCGTGAACA
>JAOXNR010044097.1:0-19214 GCA_028571225.1 Parsonsia alboflavescens | reverse complement strand
CCGGAGCGCGCCTTCATGCGCGCTCCAACCGTTACCGTAACGGAATTCTTGTTACAGTGCTCATGCAACCAACCAAGTGGAGTAAGAATTCCGTTACGGTAACGGTTGGAGCGCGCCTTAGCAAAACCGTATTTATATAATCTATTAAATATAGATAAAGTAGCTAAAGGTAAGTGTATTAATCCTTTTATTTGATCTGATTCGAACTAAATACTCATGAAGGGGACAAGCTTGCGCATTATAAGCCTTTAAGATCAACGTTGACTAATGCACCAATTCAAATCCTCTCGATAAGCTGCAAATTAACTAAGAAATGCAACGAAACTTCTTTTTATCTGACTAATTAGCTTTTGCAGCCATACAAAGTCTCTAATCAAGAAAAAATTAATGCTTGGCTCGTATCCACGTCCAAAAGTCGGGGCCTTGATCTTAATTAATTCCTTTGAAACTAATTAAGCTCCAACATATGCAAAACACATCATGAAGGGCAGTTTTCACTTTTCATCAAACACACATATACACACCAATGACCATTCCCGCACGCAAATATTGCAAACCCTTATTTGTGACCACCAATTAAGTCAAATCACCTTATACATATACATACATATGTTATATATATATATATATATATACACATCTTCCCCATCCATCAGACCAACACGCTCAATATCCCAATAGCATGCCCCGCAAAAGGCCATGGTTGCAGCCAACTGTAATAGCAAGGAGGATATTGAGCATCAAAATCAAGAACTGCCTGAAAAAATATTGTCCAGTATTAATAGTCATACGACTCTGGACAAAAGCTGGGGGAAGAAGCCCATGGCTTCCAACCAAAGCGGGCAAGCAGTTCAATATTGTAGGCCTTTCAAGAGGATTCGAGATCATCAATGTTCATCATTAATAATGCAATTTTCTTCTCCGCCTCCTTCGAAGTTCGTTTTCCCTTTCGCTCTAGACCAAAATACTGAAATAGCCACAAGTTCTTGCCCCCTTTGGCAGGCACAAAAGACAAAAACCCATTTGCCACCGTCCCAACCTCCGCACATGATCTCGTTTGGTCAATACTGGAACGAAAAGCTTAATTTGAGTCCTGTCTCGGCAGGTGCTCCTAAGTTGTATCGGGGTGTGAGACAACGGCAATGGGGAAAATGGGTATCGGAAATTCGTCTCCCCAAGAACAGGACTCGACTGTGGTTAGGCACATTTGTTAGCCCAGAAGATGCCGCTTTGGCGTATGATAGAGCCGCCTTCAGGTTGAGAGGAGGAAGTGCAATTCTGAATTTTCCCCATCTGTTTCTTGGAAGCAAATCTTCTGCGGATGAAATTATGGAAACACCCCCAGACATATTCTCGAGTTCATCTACTAATTTGTCACCTCATGATGACGATCAGCAGCATAATCCTAGGCCCTGCGCAGACGAAGTTGTTCCTTCGAGCCATGATGATGATGATGATGATGGAGGGAATCAAGTAATTATTGATGGATTTTCAGAACCAATTTTGGGGATGGTGACAGATGATTTCTCCCAAGAAATTCTTTCTACTCGTTTTCCAAGTATTTGGGACATTAATGATATTGGGGATCTGTAGCTGCACCAATATAATCAATATGGGTTGGGTTTGAAGCTTTTCAAAGTTACTTTGATTAGAATTCTAATTTTTATATGTACTAAATCAATTAGAATTAAGATTTTAGTTTATATGAGCGTCCCATATCAATCAAGAATGGAATAAGAGAAGGATTTTTATTATTATAAATATCCTATCCTTCATTATTGTGCTTATGCTAATGTCAAGGTTGTTAATACTATGCAATGAGTACCTACGCATGTGTAGTTGGTTTCTTCTTTTGAATAATGGAGGTGATTCCCAAGGAAAAAATTATATAATGAAGTTGTTCATATTTTGTGGATAGAGATTTAATTAAGAAATTAAACACGTTATCAAAGTAATTCTGAAATCAAAAGTTTGAGACTTTGCCAAATTGATATTTGTGAGCTGGGTCCCCAACAGTATGATCATGACTGTGCAGGTGATTCAAATTCCTGTACCGATCGTGCGATTGGAAAACCCATATCATTTTCCTTCCAAAAACCTACAAGAATACATTGGTGAAGAATATTAATATATGATGCTCGGGACAGGAACAGCCCAAAGCGTGGATCACCCATGCACCAGTACATCCATCCTTCAAAGCTCTTCTTACAGCTGATCGATATTTGTTTCTACATCCGTTAATTAATTACTTCATTATGCATCTCACATAATCAGTCATATATGGTTATTATTTCGTTCACCATTAATATATTCAATCTCTACAACTTCCAGTACTCCTCTGCATGAACAAGGCCGCACCGTCTCTAATCAGTCGCCGGTTTGTGAGCACATCATAGACCCTCCGTCCGTTCCCATAGAACCGTCACAGCATACGCTTTAATTAAAATCCAAGCATGCACGTATGGGGTTGTTGGAGAGTGAATGGCAGCGATCTGTGACTTCAACCTTATTGTATATTTGTAGTAATTAATTATTATTATTATTATTACAAGCATGTACAAGTTGGTGGGCCAGGATTTGGTTGTATTTTTTTTCTTTTCTTTACTTTACATTTTTTTTTTTTTTTTTTTTTTGCGCTGTTCCGGCGGGGAAGTTATATTAGTTGTATAATCGAAGTATCTAATACTCCGTTTGTCCCCTGTTATAAATCTTTTGTAATAATTTTATTAATATTAAGATAAAATTTTTCCTAAAAATATCTCAATTGTAAAAGAACATTAAAATAAGTAAAATATATATTAAACTATTGTCAATAATAAGTGAGGTCAAAGAATCTAAAATTAAGGATGGATGGAGTTACTATATATTATATACACTTGTGATATACGACATAGAGGAATGCATCCATGGTTAAATTAGTTTAAGTGGAAAAGGAAAAAAAAAAAGAATAAATATACATAATAAGTATATAAATATTCCAATCTCTCTTTATCAGCTCACGTTTTTATTCTTCAATTCTCCCTTCTATGAAAGAATACTTGATTCTTTTAGGATATATGTATAATTTTAATGAATTGGCTAAAAGATTCTAACATATTTATCTAGAGAAGGAATCTCCTGTTACAGTTTTCTCTATCACTTTCTATTATATTAATAAAAATCTTATTCGTAATCTTTAATTAATATATTTTAATATTAAAATCTAAAAAAATAAACCAAATCATAGATAACCTTATCTACGTATTGAATTTATGAGATCGTGAACCCATTTATCTATTACAGTAATACACAACCCTTATGTGTTATTCTGCGGAGGATCCAAAATCAAATCATTGCCAAAATATAATTTCTTGTGGGCACTCTGAATTCAATTATTTATTCTGAAGAGACAACCATGATTATTGTAGGCCAACGAATATTTATGGGCTTAATTTCTACCCATTTTCATACAGTAAAAAAGCCCACATTAATGGTCTGATTGTCGGATCAATGGGCCCAAATCCTTGGCCTGAAAATATCTTTTAAATTAAGCCCGTAAAGATTCCATGATTTAGGAATTCTTCTAATTTGTAATTGAAAATTTTTGGAATTGATTTGTATAAATTTTAAATTTTAAAAAAAAAATTAACAAGACTTTATATTAAAATTTTATTTATTTTTATAACTAAGATATAAATTTCAAACAATTCAAAATGGAAATATGAATATTCAAATCAGAATTATGTAGCATGTACTTTATACTCTAATAGAAACTTGAATCTAAATCAAGATTAAAAAAGTTTCGTCCCGTCATCTCTTTCCATCCTTTATCTGGTTGGCACAAAGAGCCTCTTGACTAGTGGGTGGTTTCATCCGCAAGGGACTTTCCCCTACTCAAAGATTAAAAAAAGAAAGAAAATCCCTCTTTGACTCTCATCCTAAGTACTCTCTCCGTTACTAAATATAAGTGATTTTAACTAATTTTTCTTATTATTAATTTTAAGTCATTATTGTTAGTTAATTAGATATTTGATTATGTTTTTATGATATTATCCCTATAATAATATACACATTAAATGATGTTTAAATTTTTTTAAGATTGATCAAATGATATTTTAAGGAAAAAAAGAATTAACTTAATTTTTTGCAAAACCATGTTTATATATTAAACAACCAAAGGAAAATATTGGGATATTAGAAGTATACTTATCGATATAGATCAATCCAATGCCAACCCATATAAGCCCATTCGAAGTGGGCTGAATAGGGTTTAGGCCAAATTTTAAAGGGGCTACATATATTGAAGCCCAGCCCATGGACTCCCATAGATTTTTAAAAATATTTTAATTTATCAATTAATAGTTTTAAGGTGCAAATATAAAATATGTAATATACAGCTATTTTTTAAAAAAAAAGTTTAAAATTATTAATAATAAAATTACATTCATATCATATAAATTATATTAGGAAAAGTTCCAAAATCTTCAACAAATGTCAAAGTCTATATTTCATCAAAGTCATCAAAGTAATATAAGAATTCAAGTTCAAGTTTATAAGCAGCAAATTTTTAAGTTCAAATTCAATAAGATTTCAAATCTTTAAATTTAACTAATACAAGAATTCAATTTCAAGTTTCTAAGTTGTCAATTTCTAAGTTAAAGTTCAACAAGGCTTAATGGATTACAAATTCCTCAATTAACATTCAAGATCTTCAATAATTTTAACATATGAATCTTTTGTTGAAAGTAATGAAACCTCAAGGTTTTAACATATGAATCTTTTGTTGAACGTAATGAAACCTCAAAGTTTTAATGGATTACAAATTCCTCAATTAACATTCAAGATCTTCAATAATTTTAACATATGAATCTTTTGTTGAACGTAATAAAACCTCATGGTTAGGATCATCAACGTCATCTACAAAAAAAAAAGAAGAAGCAAACAAATAATAAAAGATTTTAATGAATTGGCTAAAAGATTCTAGCACATTTATCTAGAGAACGAATCCCCTGTTACAGTTTTGTCTATCACTTCTTATTATATTAATAAAAATATTATATGTAATCTTTAATTATTATTTTTTAATACATTTTAATATTAAAATCGATAAAGATAAATTAAATCATGATAACTTTCTCCACGTGTTGAATTTATGAGATCGTGAACCCATTTATCTGTTACAGTAAATACACAACCCTTATGTGTTATTCTGCGGAGGATCTAAAATCAAATCATTGCCAAAATTTAATTTCTTGTGGGGACTCTGAATCCAATTATTTATTCTGAAGAGACAACCATGATTATTGTAGGCCAACGAATATTTATGGGTTTAATTTCTACATCATACAGTAAAAAAGCCCACATTAATGGTTTGATTGTCGGATCCATGGGCCCAAACCTTGGCCTGAAAATATCTTTTAAATTAAGCCCGTAAAGATTCCATGATTTAGGAATTCTTCTAATTTGTAATGGAAAATTTTTGGAATTGGTTGGTATAAATTTTAAATTTTTTTTAAAAAATTAACAGACTTTATATTAAAATTTTATTTATTTTTAAAAGTAATATATAAATGTCAAGCAATTCAAAATGGAAATAGGAATACTCAAATCAAAATTATGTGGCCATGTACTTTATACCCCAACAGAAACTTGAATCTAAATCAAGATTAAAAAAGTTCCACCCTGTCCTCCTCCTATCCTCTACCTTATTGTGTATATCCCTCGATTTACATCTCGTTGGTACAAGGAGCTTCTGTGACTAATGGATGGTTTCACCCACAAGGGACTTTCCCCTACTCAAAGATTAATAATAATAAAAAAAAATCCCTCTTTGACTCTCATCCTAAGTACTCTCTCGTTAATAAATATAAGTGATTTTAACTAATTTTTCTTATTATTAATTTTAAGTCATTGTTGTTAGTTAATTAAATATTTGATTGTGTTTTTTCGATATTATCCCTTTAATAATATACTCATAAAATGATGTTCAAATTTTTTTAAGATTGATTAAAGGATATTTTAGGGGAAAAAAGATTTAACTTAATTTTTTGCAAAACCTTTGTTTATATATTAAATAGCCAAAGGAAAATATTGGGACATCGAAAGTATACTTGTCAATATAGATCGGCCCAACGCCAACCCATATAAGCCCACTCGAAGTGGGCCGGTTAGGACTTAGGCCAAATTTTAAAGGGGCTACATATATTAAAGCCCAGCCCATGGGTCCCATAGATTTTTAAAAATATTTTAATTTATCAATTAATACTTTTAAAGTGCAAATATAAAATATGTAATATAAAGTTATTTAACAAAAAAGTTAAAAATTAATAATAATAAAATTACATTCATATCAAACAAATTATATCAAGAAAAGTTCATAAATTTTCAACAAATGTCAAAGTATATATTCTATCAAAGTAATGCAAGAATTCAAATTCAAGTTTCTAAGTAGCAAATTTCTAAGTTCAAATTCAACAAGATTTCAAATCTTTAAATTTAACTAATACAAGAATTCAATTTCAAGTTGCCAATTTCTAAGTTAAAGTTTAACAAGACTTAATGGATTACAAATTACCCAATCAACATTCAAGATCTTCAATAATTTTAACATATGAATCTTTTGTTGAAAGCAATGGAACCTCAAGGTTAGGATCATCAACGCCATCTACAAAAGAAGAAGAAGAAGAAGAAAAATAATAAGTGAATTCAATATAAACGTAAAAGAATATATATTAAAAATATTGAAATTATACCATCGGGGTTTAGAGTAATTCCATATAACCAATTTTTCGTGCAAACAAGCATTTGAACATGCTCATGAAGAAGAAAACTCCTATATTTAGTGAGAACATGCCTAATACTAAATGCAGATTCCGATGCCATGGTAGTAATAGGAATGCTTGACACATCTCTTAAAATGATAGAAAAATTAGGAAAACAAGCCACATTATCAATCCAATAATTAAGAACATCCATAAATCGAAAAGTTTCATAATTAGGCTTGGACTCGCCTAAATAAATATCTAATTCAAATTTTTCAGTAGCAGAGATTGATTGAGGTCTTAAGATAAACTCCTACAATAGAGTAAATACACAAAGAGGGAAAACAATAATCAAACATAAATAAGAAATAAATAAAAATTAGATAAAAAGAAATATAAAAGAGAACCAAACTTACTTCAAATTGTTTTTTAGTTGCATCTTGATTATCATTTCTCCTTTGCATTGTCTTAGAAAAATTAGGTGACAAATGACTTGATGAAGATACTTCACTTGTACACACATATTCTTGAAAAAGTCTTTTCAAATTATTCATCAATGTTTCTGTCTTTTCATCACAAAAAAGGGGATCAATCTTCTTATAGGAAAAAATTCACAAATTCAAGCTTCAATCTTGGATCAAGAATAGCTCAAATACAAGTACTTAACTGTAGTCTCAACAATACTTATCAAATTTTGTCCTCATTTCTGATACCATAGATCTAACGGTTTCATCCTTACAATTCAAATATGCAAATATCATAACTTCAATTTTCCAAACTTGCAAAGAGTACAAGTTAAAAATGGAATAAGAAGTACCTGACATCAAATTTGTAATCTCATAGAAGGGTTTCAAAACATTACAAATTATCTTTCCCCTTCTCCGTTCCTCTTCACTTGGACAATATTTAAAACCTCTATCAACAATGTCAAGTGCTTCAGAAACTTTTTCATATTTAATAGCATTTGCAAGCATTAAGTATGTTGAATTCCACCTACCTGCCACATCTAAGCACTCATATCCATCCTATCTTGTTGAACACATTCTTTGAACTTTTTTCATTCTTCCATCTAATCTCTTTACATCTTTCTCACTTTCTCTAATTTTCAATAAAGCATCATCAGCCACTTTCAAACCTTCTTTAAAATGAGATTTAAAACATGTGCACAATAACATACATGAAAAAATTCACCATTACAAAGCAAACCATTATGCAAGCAAAGATCGCTTTTTAGAATATTTTGCATACAATCATTAGTAGAAGCATTATCCAAAGTCATAAAGACAACTTTTCTCTCAATTCCCCAACCTTTCAAACTATTAAAAATAGTAGAAGCCAATTCTTCAGCAGTATATGGAGGAGGCATACGAGAAAAACTAAGTATCTTCCTACATAAGTTCCAATTATCATCTACAAAGTGAGCAGTCAAACAGATATAACCCTCAAAAGTAGAAGTTGTCCACAAATCAGAAGTCAAACAAATCCTATTTGGGATTTTAGCCATCGATTATTTAAGGTTTTCCTTTTCTTTAATATGAATTTTACGTACATTAAAAACAATTGTATTTCTAAAAATAACTTTAGCATCTGGATTTAATGATTTAGCCTCTGGATTTAATGATTTAACCCAATCTCTAATGAAATCATATTCAACCAAAGAGAAAAGCAAATCATGCTTAATTATAACTTGAGGAAGTATATCACGTGACAACTTAGGATCATATTTAGATGCCCTTACTTTTCCTTCATAATCAAGAAGCATTTGAAGTGGATTTGAAGACTTCATATAATATATTTACAATTTTGGACAGAAAGTCGCAAATGAAAAGTCTCATAATTATTTCCACTAGATGACCTTAAACTCTTCTCCACGACTATTATAAGCTGATTTCTCAATCCCATCCCTTCCCATATCCACTCACTTCAAATAATTCCAAACATATGAAGTGTCTTTTCTTGCCCTTTTAGAACTACTGCCCTCACCCTCAATCTCAGGTACACTAACGTTAGTAACAAATGGTGGAAAAAGATGCTCATTAGAAGTCCTTCCACTCTTTACATCCATATTTTCTCCACAATCGACAAAAATCTCAAACTCAATCTCCTCATCCATTATCTAAATCACAATCATAAAATTTAAATCAAAACTTTTAGATCATAAGAATGAGTAATCACCAGCAAAAAAAGGGGGAAAAAGAAAAATGCATGCAATATTGCATTTTACATTAATCTAGCCATAGCATGGGAGCACAAGAAGCAATTTCATCCAATTAGAAAAATTATGTGATTCTGTTGACTGCAGTCATTTGATATTAACCTTCTCAGGTGTTTCTACCAAAATACCTACAAATTCTCTTTTCAATGCTTGATTTTAAAATGTGAAAGGACCTATGGAAAACATGAAATGTTTAGAAGTTCATTTACTTCAATTGAGAAGCCAAATTTTAGCATGTAGAAGACAATTGTTGTAAAGCATTTGCCCACAATTTGAAACTTTAATTACTTGGTTCAGGGAGATGTACAGAATTCTATGGATCTTAAAACCTCTCTCATAGTTCTTGGCTTGTGGTATAACTCTTGTTCCAATCAAGTTGAATGTATATTAGTAAAGGTCCATGTATTTAAACACACACACACACACACATATATATATATATATATATGTAAGTATATTAGCTCTTTGATATGTAAGTATGGATATCATCCACTTCCAAATAATGGCATTACAAACATGGAATTTGAAATGATACAAATTTAGTGTATTATTCGAGAAAGTAAACAGTGAAACTCAAGATTTCACATTTAGTGCTTGCGGAAAATAATTCAGTTAGTTCACAAATCTCAATCTTGATTGTGTGCCTTTGATTTAGTTTTTGTCTTTTCAATCATTCATTATTCTCATTTTCAAAAATACAATTCATAAGTCCTTAAATACTTTTAAACTAACAGGAAAAGCAGTCTATGTTCTAGAATCTCAAGTCATCATTTGCAAATGGATCCAAAACATCTTTCATTTCTTACACGAAGAATGAGGTAGCATTCCTATTGTTTTCATGAGTAGCTTCAAGTAAGATTGACTTGAATTAATTATTTTCTTGTTTCATTAATTTTTGATTCAGAGAGCAAAGGAAATATCACTAATTAACTGAGGCCATTTCTAAGCTTTAGTATTAGGATTGTTCTTCAATTCCCAAAATTATTTTTTGCACGAATAATGTATGTGAAAAATGAAGATCCATTTGATAATAGGGTTTATGCAAGCAAAACCTGAAGTGGATCTAATTTTGTGTGTTAACAAGTTTTGTTCAAAGGTGTTTGAAGCAAGAAATGAAATGAAATATATAGGTTGATTCGTAAAATATGTGGACAAGAATATGGAGAAGAATATCCATTCAACTCTATTTCTCTTTTGGCTATGTGTGTCTTCCAGTTGTTGCTCATATTATATTGTTTTTATTGTAAAGGGAAGATACAGTAGAAAGAAAGAACCTCAACAACATCCTAAAGATTACTGCCATGGAGGTTAATGGTCAAGTGGCTCCAATTATGTTGCTACAATTCATATCTTTGCTTGATCTCTCTCTCTCTCACACACACACAACTATTTATCAAAAAAAATTAAAAGACCCCATGACTAAGAATTTGAATGTAGAGCTCCAACACAAACAAAAAAGATTTAAAAAACAGAGGAAAAGCAACTTGCTTGCTCAATCTAAACAATATGAAATCCCACAATTGAGAAATAGAAGGGAGTCCAAGACATACTTGCGAATTTCCATGTTAGGGTTTGAAACCCTAATTTCACATGAAGACAATAGCTTTGGATAACAATATTTCACGGGCGGCCTTCAAATAGCTAATTGCTTTTTTTTTTTTGAAAGGAGTCAAGGATATTAAGTTTTCTACTCTATTTTGGTTCTCACTGTTGCCTTCAAGAAGTCCTTCTTGTCCAATTCCAATTCTAGATTGAAGGTTTCCAATTCTAGTCAGAGTGGTGGTGCAATGCCGACTCAGTGGTAGATTGGTAGTGCAATGTCGACATAGTGGTGGACTGGTGGTGCTACGCAACTGATGCTCTGTTGTGTGCTACCTTCCTTCATTGGTGCAACATAGCTACTGCTCTCTCCGGCCGAAGCTACTGCTGCTACTGTGGCAGCGGTAGAAAGAAGAGGGAGAATTTTCGAATGTGAGTGTGTATGAAATTCGATCACATTAGATTTACAACAATAGACTTTTTTTTTTTCTTTTTTTTTTTTGAGGACCCTTTGGAATAGTGGGTCAACCCTGTCCCAATCTGGCCCAGCCCTCATTCGAGTGAATTCAATTCACGAAAGTCCAATTCTAAATGAATTACCTAAATCTTGACTTAACCCAACCCAATCCATATATATAAATTCTAATTGACAAGCCTAATAGGGAGGTGTTGGAAGCCATCCTTTGGCCATTACTAAAGATATGCATTTGTTTGATTATGTGTGGTTGTAATAAAGTAATGGGAGAAATGGTACAAAGCACATGCCCTTTCTTTCTAATCATGCTACCAAAAAAATGCTGTCATGCCTCTCTCTAATTTGATTATGCTGCCAACATGCTCTTCATTTCCGAGTTGCTTCACATACATGCATTTGCTACTTCATGTTTATTAATGCTCTCCATATATTTTGCTGGATCTTAATTCAGATTTGTGCTGCTTATTTCTTTATATTATCAAAATTAATCCTCTTCTATGATTCAACTCGTGCACCTTCAACCACTTTCTTTTCTTCTCTCTCTCTCTCTCTTTTTTTATTTAAATCAGTTGAAATTTTTTATTTGAAAAAGAAAATATCCCCAAAATTTTTTTTGGGAAACTGAGTGAAGTTAAGTTGACCAGTAAATTGTACACGACTCAACTTATTAAATTTTTTTATTAACTGAATTGAAATTGACCTCTGATAAATTAGATTTATTAATTTATGAGTCTAGTTGATAAAATATTTTATATTTTATGTATATTGTTTTAATTTATATAGTTGATTTAATTGTTAACGGTTAAAGACTTAACGTAAGTATTCTATAAGGTGTGCTACACAACATTTCATAGCATTACTAATATATACACATGTGTGTGAAAAATTTAAATCAAAATATAATGTTTATTATAAATGCATGTTGAATTCAATATATTTGAGTGGAATTTTTAAGTTTGAGAAATTTTTTTATTGAATCGAACCAAATTAATGTAGTTTGAATTTCATGAGTCTTATTAAAAGGTGCATGAGTCTTATTTTATACTTTATCTGTCTCATAATATAAGTCGTTTTAGCTTTTTTTGTTTGTCTCATAATATAAGTCATTTTATAATTTACAATATATATTTATTATGTTTTTTTTACTCATCTTCTTTTTGTTAATGTGAAGAAATACAATTGTAGTTATAAATATAAAAGATAAAGGGTATTTTCAACTTAACAAATTTATATTTATTGTTTCTTAATTCATGCAAAACGACTCCTTATATTATGGGGCAGAAGTAATAGTAGTTTGTTATTAATAGATAAAAAAGTGACCGAATATCAATATAAACAAAAACAAGCACATTAAATAAAATTTTTATATACGTTTCAATAATAATCAATAATCCAAATGCATGAATGCTCTTCTTCTGATATTCATATATATTCATGAATAATTTGTTGTAAAGACTATCTTATTCCATAATTTTAAGATTCATTCATTTACTATAATTTAATTAATAGTACTTAATAAAATCATTCGTTCCTTTTGCTGGTTCAGATTGTCCGGAATCAAGCCACGTGGTCTGTCTGGCACTATTAAAATCAGATGATGAGCGAGCGAGCGAGCATGTTAAAATTTTACGACTAGCTAGTACCAGTATAATTTCATAATAATTGAGAAATAATTAATTACTAATTTAATTTATTCTTATTCTTATTATGTTTTTAAATCTCTCTTTTTATTTATTTATTTTATAAAAATGTTTATAATGCATAAATACACAAATAATATTTACTTTTGTCTATAAAAAGATTTATGAACAAATATATTTTTCTTTCTCTCTCTTTTAAATCTTTCAACAATTATACTTTTTCTTTCTCAATATTCGACTTTGGCATCAAAGCGGAATAATAGAAGACATCCCTTCTTATAAGGCCTTTTTGTTAGTCGAAATCCAATATCATTCTATTGTTAAAATTCCAATTACACGAGACTTATGTTAAAATAAATATTGATCCCTCCTCTCAAATATGGCTTCTTCTTTTTATTAACCTTGATTTAATCAAATTCTGCTTTATTAATTTTAAGAACAAAATTAAACTTAGTTAATTATAACAATTTTAATTCGTATTAAAATTTTAATTTTTTTTTTTAAAAAGGGAGACATTCTATCTTAAATGAATAGAGATTAATAATTGTGCTTATATGACCAGGGATTTTTCACTGCTTATGGGCCATCTGATATGAACTTTGTGACACTGACACAGCTCTTTTTTAAAAAGAAACTAGTATTTCCTCCTTCCAATTACATAATGAAATGACAATCTATAAGCCCATGTGTTCCCAATGATTTTCAACGTCATTTCCTATGTCATCTCCAACTAAGAGTACCATTTCCTTGCTTTTTCCTTTCATTTTATATTTCATCCGTCATCAAATATTAGCCTTTTTAATTTAATTTTTTATCATTAATTATAAATAATTATAATTAGTTAATTAAGTATTTAAATCTTATCTTTTTTTATTATCCCTCTAATGATATATTTATGAAATTGTATTCAAATTTTTAGAAGAATTATTAGAGGATATTTAAAAAAAAAAATTATCTTAATTTTATAAATTCGATGGATTATTTATATTTGGTGAAGGTCAGAGTATATAACCATTCATACTCCTTCAAATTGATTTTTTTTTCTTTCCTTTTTTTTTTTTTTTTTTGCTGTAACGGGACATCAAATTGAATGCATGAGATTATAAGAATGCAAAATTTTAAAATATACATTAAAGCCAAAATTTTAAAAAAAAGGTTTTGAATAGTGTAATCCAAATAAAAAAGGTCATGGATAGCAAGTCGTGGCCACCACCCCCACCCCCACCCCCACCAGCAGCTTTCACTTAGTGGCTTGAGTCTAACTTGGAAGAGGCAAAAATAACACTTTCTTCATTTAGAGAGGATAGTTTTATTTTTTAAAATAGTTTTATTTTTTTAAAGTATTCTAGAAATAACTAAATTAATTTTTTAAAAAAATCTACTGATTTTAAAATTTTAAATGGAACATTTAATTATAAACAGAGAAAATTAAAAAAATGATGGGTTTGATTTTAAAGGATTCAAACCAGTCTCTTTAAGAAAATCCCAATAGGTAAAGTGCATGAAAATTGACATTAAAAAAAAAAATAATTCACACCAGGGTTAACTAAAACAAGAGTATTTGTGGTTGGCATTGGATAGAATTTGGAAGCAGTGGTTTACGGTCATGGAGTTGAAAACAGTTCCTTGCAGCGCAACCTTCCGATTTTCCCCAGGTAAAAATTGTTCAAGATAACAGTTCTTTATTTTATTGTTGGAGAGATTCCCCGATATAATATCTAAAATTATATTCAAAGTTAACGTTGATATTCATTACCTTTTTTTTTTCCCTTATCAATTAAGTATCAAAAACAACTTTTAGACTTTGAAGTAAATAATTTCTATTGACTCTTACATTTCGACGTAATTTTGATCAAAATAATATGTATTGATCACAATTAATTTTTTTAATAAGAATTACTGATTTGATAGCTTCATGTTCCAAGTCGGATGGTACTGGTTTTTCTCTTTTTTGCCAACTGATTCCTAAAGTAACTTTTAGAATGTAAGTTATTTTTATTATTATTTGACTGAAGAAAAAATAATGACTCTCAACCTAAGTTGAAACATAATTTTACTCACCAAAATGAACAACATATATTATTCTAATCGAAAATATGTTTAGAATATAATTAAAAGTAACTTCATCTGTTATTAAATATAAGTTATCGATTATTATTTTATAAAAATTAAGATAACTGATTTTTTTTAAAAAAAATATCCTCTTATCACCTTCTAACAAATGTGAGTGTGCTTTTGAATAATAATAACTTATAATTAGTAATAAGAAAAAAATTAATTAAAATAATTTATATTTAATGATGAAAAAAGTAATAAAAAAACACCATGAATATCAGTAAAAATAAAAAATTGATGGTTCTCCCTGGTTATCGTGAGTCCTTGGTAGTAACAGTATAAAAGGTTCAAAGTTTGCCTTTTCCTTTTCTGGTTTTCGAAAAGATTATAATAATAATTAATTAATATTATTATTTTGGTCGAAAATCCACTTTTGGATGACAGGACCCTTAAAAGTTGGTCGGACGGCTGGTCGCCGGATAATTATATTATTTTAAAATTTTCGTATCCAGGCTAGGATTAGTCAACGAATTGACCCCTTTGACTTCCAAAAAAAGATTTTATCGGACATTTTCGCTTGCTTTAATGAATCGACTGCCTACTTATTAGACTAGGGGGTGTTCACGATTTCAATTTATTGGATTTTATCTATTTTTTAAATTAAATTAATTGTTTTGATTTGAAAATTTTTAAATTTAAATCAAATCAGTTAAAATCAGTTTGATTTGATTCAGTTTGCATAAAGTTTGATTTAGTTGACTTTAAAAAAATTACTTTATATTCGTTAGATATGAAATTTTCATATATTACAGATGATAACACAATTTTATTTTACTTTTTACACAAAAAAGATACTCTATCAGGTGCCTCCCTTTTTTTTTCTCTGCTTTTTAGACTTTTTATAATAAAATTTTTATTTAATACTTAAACTTTTTTATTTTATAAGATGTAGAAGACAAGTAGCGAACTATGTATTACTACACAAATAATTTAAATGATCTTGCAAAAGAAAAAATAATTCTACATTTTAAGAGAAAAAATCAACATCAAATTATAAGAATTCAAATGTTAGTTCAAAAATAGATAAATCAAAAAGAAAAAAGTTACTCACAAGCTACGCAAACATTAATTTAAATTTTATACAAACCCTAAAAACATTAATAAACTAAAACAAAAACATATATAAAAAAATAAAGAAATTAAAATTGATATATTTCCCCAATGTTTAGGATAGAAAAATGTGAATAATTAGAAGTTATCATATAGGTAAAATAATAAATATTATTATATATAAATGATTGGTTTGGTTCAATTGGTTTCGATTTGAAAGTATAAAATTAGCAATTGAACCAAATTTTCGATTTGAAAAATTTTCAATACAAAACCAAATTAATCCAAATCAAAAACTCTAAATTCAACTTGGTTTGGTTTGATCAATTGGAATGAATTTGAAAAAAATTTGAACACCTCTACTAGTTACTAGTCTTCTTTGATTCCCTTCACATTTAAAGGGGGAAAAAAAAAAACCATTTTTAAACTGAAAGTTACATATTTTTATTTTTAGTATTTTGATTAAAGAATGCGGATGTTTACAACGTTTCCAAGACACATTTTATTTTTGTTTTATTTTATTTTTTTTCTAATAAATTCTAATAAAAAAGATGAAATACTTACTTCCATCCGAAGATAATTTTTTTTATTTATATTTTAAAATGTAATCATATTAATAAAAAGAAAAAAAATTGTAATTTTATGAAAGCCGATATGCACATTAGTTTTTTTTTTAATTATTAAATTAAGATAAGACACTAATTAGTTTAGTGTCTAATTTCAGTGACTAAGTAGATACCACACACACAAAATAAATAAAAATATTCCCTTTATTCAGAATTAAATGTTCCATTTTAACTTATAAAACTCAGTTTATTTTTAAGTTGCAATGTCAATCGTTTTAATAGAATTTTATCTAATTTAAAAAATAAAACATTCAATTCTAGAAGGAAGATGTAGTACATTTGGTCTCAAAAGTAAAAATTTGAGAATAATAATATGAAAGGTTCTTTTAAAGCTCCTACAACTTTTACTGAAATTTGTTTAATTTATCAATATTGACAAATTTTTTTGAAAAATAATTTTTTATCCTTAAATTTCTTTCTTTCTTAAAAAAAAGAGAAAAAGTTAATTACATCCTTAAGCTCTTTTTTGAGTACCAAAAAATTTCTCGAGTCAACTTAAACCTTGAAAGAATTTTGATGCTTCATGAAAGCTCTAGGGATGAAAATTAGCTTCCATAAAAAAAAAAAATAGTGAGAATATATAAAGGTAGGTCAAAAAAATTGTAATGTCAGATTTTTTTTAAAAAACAATTTTTTTTTAATAAATTCAGCAATCGAAATGGAGTTCTGCTGCAATGAAAGAGTCAAAATATTTCTAGCAGTGCATAAGGTGAAGTGTTGAATTCAAGTGTTACAATTATTTTTGTTGTTCTCAATCCTCATAAATGGTTTGTTAATTGATAATGGAATTTATCTTCTTGAGATAAAAATGAAGGACTCGAGATCCCGAATATTTTTTTTAATTACTTCATTTGTTTCTATTTATAAATCATTCTTAGCAAGGTCTTAATATTTTTTTCTTTTTTTTTTTATTAATTTTTCTTTTTAATAGAGACATTTTGAAAGAAAAAAATAATAAATTTTAATATTGACAAAATCACTCATGAAAAATTGACGAAGTGGGAGGAAGGAAGTATTTTTTTACATCCTCACTAATCTAGGCTTAATAACGCTCCTATCTCTCAGTTTTTTACCCATCGATAGGTCCGAACCTAGGATCCTGTTTTCCTAATAAAAGTAGAAAGTCTGGAGTAGTTGTATCTTTCCAATGGTTTCTAATTTGGTCAAGTGGATGATATGAAGTTTTGATTCTTGAGAAAAGGAAAAAATAATAATAATAAAGAACATTAATTAAAAGAGAACAGAGTACCTCCAAGAGCTCTAGTGGGACAGAACTGACTATTAATTAGTGTTTCATGCATATGGTATATTTTCTTAAGCTAGGACTAGGAGAGCCAGCTGTGGTTGCCGGTGATTTGCTTTCGTAATTGACTCTTGAGTCGTCGGCGGTGCCACCGGCTCACCGCTCCGTGTCCCTCTGAGTCTTTCCCACGGTTTCATTACACGTTTAGCGTGCTTACTTTATTATTATTATTATTATTATTATAATATACTCTATGTATCCGTCAAGAATTGAATGTTTTATTTAACTTGCACTATTTTTTTTCAAAAAGTTGAACTTAATTAAGTTTGACATTGAGGTAATAAAAAGATTCCACACCCTTCACTGGTTTTCTGAGTTGTTCTCATGCTCCATTCATTTCCTTTTCTGCTGTACGCTGTACACCACCAACTTGCAATAATAGATACACTGCCACAATTTAATTCTTCATTTGGGCTATCTTTCCCCCAGAATCAAGCCTTCAAATTTCCGACGTCAATCAAGAGACTGATCGCCACCCCCGCTTTAACATTCTTTCTTTTTCTTTTTGAAACTTTTCCGTGACTAACGGCCAATTAATTAAAGTCATGAACCGGAGAAGATTTCTCAGGCCCGTCGGTATATATATTGGTGCGTTTCTCACTTACCGTACTCAGGAAATACATTCACAAAATCTCTACTTTATGAATTATTAACTACCATATATTTTTTTTTAACTTTGTCAAAAATTTTAATATCCTTTTCAAGAAGTCGAAATGTGTACGATGCAAGAAGTCAAATGGAGGAATCACGGTGATTTTGTTTGTTAATGAAGAAGAAATCACATATATGCCAGTACACCAATAATTGTTAACCTAAATCTTATCTACTTAAAATAGAAATATTCAATTTCGAGTATAATATTATGGAAATATGTTATAAGAGTGCACCAGTCTAATATATAATCATCCATAAGTACATGTATGGAGACTGATATCACATCTGCACCACCAAACTAGGAAGAGACCGAGAAGAAGAGGACAATTTCAACATTGATAAGATGGTCCAGGGAATGATGTCACATTCAATAAAACAGTAATGGGCTGGACGGCATGTGGGTGTGTTTACTAGATGTCTAGGATGAGGCCCAATCTAGCTCTAGTTTTCAAAGCCCAACTACTTCACTTATAGCTACTTTTATGGTACACCACCACTGCCCCCCGACCCTCACTCATCAATGACTTCTTCTTTTTCTATAATTGTACCCGTAACGGCCTTTACTTTTTAAAATTGTTTTTGTTGTTTATGCATTTTCTCTAATGCAAAATTGTGAGCTTATATTATATCAATATTTATTTTTAATAATAATATATTTATATTTTTTTGAGTATCAACATTTAAACTGTAGTATCCAATCATACATATAGATGGGATTAGAAAATGATCAAATGGACCACAATATTTCACTTTCTCGCATTTCAAATGAAATTCTTGATACAATTTTAGCCATCATTTCATGTATATATATATATATATATATATATATATATATATATTTATTTATTTATTTATAT
>JAOXNR010044076.1:0-19220 GCA_028571225.1 Parsonsia alboflavescens | reverse complement strand
ATATATAAATATATATATATATATATATATATATATATATATATATATATTTTTTATATCCATGATAAAAATTCATCCATACAACAAAAGGAAGAAGAAAATATTCAAAATTCAAATTCATTAGGTTTTTCTGACAAACGAAGGATTCTTTCTTGAAGCGCACAGAAAAGAACGTGGGAAATGGAAGCAGGAGTGAAAGAATTTACACACAGCCAACATATACTGATAATCTAAACCCCACAAAATCAGGAAAAAAGACCAGACCTGACAAAGCATTGAGTCCATTGAAACAAGTCTTGGCAAATGAAGTAGAGCCTAAAATGTCACGAATTTGCTGGGGTTCTTGACTTCCGGAAGCAGTCTCACCCAAGAAGGGAATGGTGATTGAGTAGCCACTATCTTCTTGTTCGTGATCCATGAGAGGATATGGGAGAGTGGGCGGATCGAAGGAAATCTTGAGCTTCTGAAAATACTGGAGAATGGCCAAGAACTACGAAGTAAACAAGGATTTATATAGTTGTGCGCTTTCCAATATGGAATGGCTTCTTTCACGGAGATGTTATTTTCTCGACAACCTTTTAATTAAAACAAGAACAAAAGTATTTTTTTTTTGGTATTATATATTTTATTTTTTGGTCAATACCTTTTACGAGTGAACAAAAAAAAAAAAAAAAAAATATAATACCAAAAAATAAAATATATAAATATATATATATTTATATTAATAATAAAATGAGATAGACCCCAGCCCCTACCATCATTTGAAACTCTGCTGATATATGTAGTACTCGTGTGTTTTCCAAGAGCTGTTCAAAGGAAGTCAAGTAATGTCTAGAATACTGTTGGGACTTCTAATCATGTTCCTCCTGCATCCTTACCCTTTCATCTGTCTTTGGTTTTCTGAAAGAATAGGGAACATCTGCCAGATAAATCTTGGAGCTTTTATAATTATTCAATTCGAGAAGTGCTTTTCTGGGGGAGAAAGAGCACTCCTATCTCAGTTGCACTGAGGAAACAATTTGCTTCCTTTATGTTTTCTTCTGTGTTGCTTATCTAGTCTAATTGCAGGTCTTGACAATTTATCGCTTCACTTCCTTTTTAAACTTTTTCTATATAGGCAAAATTACATTTAATACCCTTTTTTTTTTCTTTTATCTGAGTATTCAAAATTTTTTCTTCCGTCAAGGGTATTATATATTTTGGTTGCTCATAAAAGGTCTAGATACTCAATTGTATAAAAAAAATTTTTTTTTTTTAAAAAACTATTCGTATTAAATGTAACTTTATATCAAAAAGCTCATTTTCGTTTAATCTTTATTTTTTCTTGCAAAACTCACTACCTTACCCTGAAAAAAGTTCTTAGTTAACAAATATGTGTTAAGAAAATTGAGAGAAGGTTTTGTTTTGATCTTTCGAAAAAATTTGGGAACTCAGGTGTTAAAAAAAATAAAAAAAAAAGGTATATCGTTAACCTAAACTTTAGATTTGAAAAAGGTCATTTTTTCGTTTTTTTTTCCTTTTGGGTTATTTGTAGAATTATGAAAACGGCCCGTATGCGAATACACTTAACCGAGTTGTCCTATTAAAGTTTAGTGTTTAATCTTTGGTTGAAGGGAAAAATCTTTTGCGGGCGAAATTCCCTCCCACTGATCACAAAGGTCCCTTGTGTCAGTAGGATGTAAATCGAGGGATGTGCATGAACAGATAGATGACAGGCGGAGAAGACATAACGAGTAGATTGGGCATTGTCCTTATTGAGACAGCCACTTATCAAACCAGTCACTTACCGAACCACCTCGAGACAATGTCTTTATCGAGATTCGAACCCTCACCTCTCATCGAAATTAATCAAACTTTCACGTGTACCTAATGAGTTCGTCTCTACCCCTGGAGCAATTTTAGAGTTTAGTCTTTGTTTTTAGTACATGTGTTTCTTTGGTTGGTTGTCAAATTTATGAATAGTGATTGGCCATGCCCGAACACTAGACCTGTAAAAAATTTAACATATCCAACTGAACCCAACAACCCGTAAAAAATGAATTAAAAAATCTACGACTAACATCATTTATTTGATCAGAAGTTTTGAACCATAGCCAAGAAAATTGCTCAAAGAACCGTTCTCTTGTCGGAGAGGAAGAAAAAACTAGCTTCTAATTGTGTTTGGTTATTGATTTTTGTTTTCCAAAATCAATAAGATGAAGGTAGGAGGTGTTCGAAGCTACATTGTTCGGTTTGTTTCTTTGTTATTTGTTTTCTGTGGTGTTTGGAAGCCTCGATTTGTTCGTTTGTGTTGTTTATCTGGCACATATTTGGATAGTAGCGGGAGGAAGGAAGGAAGGAAAGTGGGATTGCAGAGATTTCGAGAAAAGTATAATGTTCGAGACCAGAGATTTCGAGAAGAGTAAGTAATTTTGAGACCAAAAGTGGCATTTCGAGACTAGAGTTCTGGATTTCTATACTTGAGATAAGGGTATTTCCAGACTTGATTTGGATATTTCGAGACATATAACGTTATTTCAAGAAGTATAAAGGATATTTCGCAAAGTATTAAGGGTATTTCGAGCCTTGATTTGGATATTTTGAGACTTATTAGAGTATTTCGAGATGGATAAAGGGTATTTCAAGACAAATAGGTTTCTTTGTGTTGTTTGTAGAAGTGGATTACATGAGGATTGCTGTTCACGAGGGTTCTCTAAGTGAAAAGGTGCATGTACAAGTCGTACCATCCAATGTGAACTATGAAGATTTTAGGAGAACTATGGCAAACTTGATGAAGATTGACTTAAACCAATTTGACATACAAATGCAATTGCTTCTAAATGTTGTGATGGAAGTATGAAATTAATAGAGATTGAAAACATGTATGGCATCATGTATTTGAATTGGGTAGGGGATCCTAAAGTTGTCGTCATGAACAAAATTCAGAGAACTTACGAGGGTGGCATCAGTGGTGATCTTGAAAATGATGCAATTTTTAATAATAAGGATGAATTGGCAGCAGCAGTCAGTGAATATTCACTCAATAATCGATTTCCATATCACATAGTACGTTCGGATAAGGGAAGATTTGAGTCATGATGTAAGAACCAAAAAGATTGTACTTTCATGATACGTGCAAATTGTAGAACTGGATGCTAGACTTGGGTTATCCACACGTTTGTCTCGACTCACACTTGTATCCAAAGTCTACAGCAAAGCCAAAACAGGAATGTAAGTTCAACAACGATTGGTCGTATTTCTACTAGTAAACTCACCGATGCAAATCACAAACCCCAGAAATATGATTCAAGACATGGAGAATTATGGTGTGAAGCTCGGATACACTAAAGCCTGGCGATCTTTACAACGTGCTAAAGACATAGCCTATGGAACTCCAAAAAACTCATGCAGACAGCTACCGTCATACCTCCACATGTTAAAGCATGTAATGCCAGCGACGATGATCAGTATACATATACGAGATGAGCAGTTTCTGAGCTCTTTCTGTGCACTTGGTCCTTCGATTGAGGGTTTCTAGATGAGGCCCATAATTATCATAGATGCAACACACTTGAAAGGTGTGTGGGAGGGTAAAATTTATACAGCTGTCTATGCAGATGAAAATGGGAAAACTTTTCCCCTTGCTTTTGGGTTTGGCGAGGAGGGCAACGATTTATAGGAGTGGTTCTTGAGAAGATTTCGGACTGCATATGGATTGTGGGATGATTTGGTTTTTGTATCTAATTGGCACAAAGGCATTCTGCTTGTATCCCGAGATTCCACATGCCTTTTGCTATCGACATTTGAAGGAAAACTTAAAACAAAGTGTAAAAATAATCAGGTTGCACTCAGTTTTAAAAATACGGCATATGCATATGACAAGCAGACGTGTGACATCTACTTTGGAGACATTAAAGAGATGCACCCGGGAGTTCATCGTTGGTTAGATGTCGAGGTAGGATGTTCGGGTTGATCATATGCATATTGTCCAAACAATCGTTACAACCAAATGACAAGCAATATCGTGGAGTCCTTCAACCACGCGATCAAGAAAGCTCAGAAATTGCCCATTACATCTGCACATGAGAGTTTTAGGAGTTTGTGTCAGACTTGGTTCAACAAAGTTGGGAACTAGCAGCTACAATGCCAGATATTATCACCAAGTGAACGGTGGAAAGAATTGAGGAAGAAGCTGTGAAGGTCAACCTTGAAAGGTTGCGGACTACATTCATTCGGGATAGAAAGGAATATGTCGAAGGAAATCCACCAAAGGAAGCAAATGTTCTGATGGATATCCTTCAGAAGACCTGTGGATGTCGGAGATGGAAGTGGAAGAAATACCTTGCAAACATGCCATTGCTGTAGGCAGGTAAATTTTTGGTATATATCCTAACTTATCTACTAAATTTAGAAGGTCTATTCGAGATATTAGTAGTCCATTCAAGACATTAGTTGTCCATTCGAGAGAAAAGGGGTCCATTCGAGAAACTAGAATCGATATTCAGGACACGAGAATCGAGATTCGAGACCCAAGTGTGGTCCATTTGAGATTCGAGATATATTGTGGTCCATTCGAGACCCAAGTCTTCCTTTTGAGACCCATGTCTTCCATTAGAGACTCAAGTGTGGTCCATTCGAGATTCGAGACTAAGTGTGATCCATTTGAGACCCAATTCTTAGTTTTTTTTTTTTTTAAATTCTATAAGCATATAATTAGATATTTCCACAACTTATTTACCTTAATTCTTTTTTATGGGGAAAATGGGGCTCATTATTACACTATATGTCGTGGTCATTCATTTGACAAGAAAAAACTGAGGATGGCATATGCACCTTTAATACAGTTTATGCCCTTGTGTTCGTCTTTGAATTCAATTGCAGCAGGTATGGATGATGTAGTCGTCAATCCTCCTATTGGTAGAAGGTCCGTTGGAAGACCACAAGAGGCCCGCTTTCTCTCTTTGTATGAACAATACCGTTGAATTAAAACGTGCTCCCTATGCAAGAGAAAAGGACATAATCTTACCACCTGTCCAAATACTCACAACACGGAAGTACAACATCTCGAAGAAAATGATCAACATCCAGAAGAAAATGATCCAACAACGACTAACTTAAATCATGAAGTGCCCATATTTGATCCGAATTCCACACAAAAATCTTTCGGGACAAATTTTGTTAACGTTCATTTTAATATCTCTGTAGACTTTGTGGATTTTTATCCTGGTAATATCAATGTTGACACGGTTCATGACATGTAAATGTTATTATTTTAAGAAATAGTGAATTTGTCATTTAATTTAAATTGCATTTTTGTCATTGAATTAAGGCCACGATCGTCTCTAACTTCTATACGAATTGATATACATAAAAATATAGATTTTCTACTATGCACAGGTGTGTGCTGTGCGATTGTGTGCGACCCTCCTTGCTCAACTTCCCCACCACCACTGCCCACCCTTCTCTACACCACCACCATTGCCCACCCTTCTCTGCAACAGCCCAGCCCAAACCACCACCGCTGCCCACCTTTCTCTGCAACAATCCAAACCAAACCACCACCGGTGCCCACCCTTCTCCGCAACAACCCAGACCAAACCATCACCATTGCCAACAAGGCCATCACCAAGTCCCATCCCCCCATCACCGCAACCCATCCCCACCATCTATGTTTGATTTGGGTCTACTCTGCGTCTTTGTGTCTGCATTGGTGTAGCGGTGTTGCATTGTGTCTCCATTGGTAGGACTAAGACATTGATGGAGTGCATAACCCCCTCGGGCATCGTCGTAGCTGGCTCTCCGGAAGAGGAATCTTGTAGTGGCAGAGTCCACGACTGTCATCTCTCTCCATCACATCGAGCCGACGCTCGATATGCAAGAGCCACTAGAGGACCTCAGCTTGCGTCGCCTCGAGATATGTGAGCTGCCGGAGGACCAGCTCATTCCTTTATAGTAACCGGTCCTCAAGTTGGCGCAATAGGATCTCGACCCTAGGTATGGGTACATCGACCATCCCAGGAGAATATAATTATAAAATATAGTTAGAATCTATCAGTAATCGTTTCGGGTTGGGGGGGTTGATTTAAATCGAAAGAGGTGCATAACTGAAGTCAACTCCGATCATGTCGAGTCGGGCTATGAGAGGGGTGTCTGCTCCCATGGTCCTCAACTGGAGGGCTTCCTATGTCAGCCTGGACCCTTGGACTCATAACCTAACCACAAGGCAAGCAAACCAGCAAAGTAAATACAATTATATCGAATAGCATAGACTAATCTACCGCAATAACATAAAATATCAAAAGATAGATACCATCTATCTGCTTCTATCGGTCCTCGTCGAACGGATCAATCGATCTCGATCAATTCTCTCCTCAACCACATCTCCATCATGACGTGGGATCTAAATAAAATAAAAGTAAAGTATCAATGATCTTCATATTTGGCATTATACACAATCAACTTAAATTCTAGAAATTGTGATTAGTCTAACCTGATCGAATGACTAAACCGGCAGTCCCTGTCCACACGCCTCCCAAAATGAGCTCAGTAGATAATTTTCCCAGCATGTCACTGCAATGTGTGGGATACAAGCGAAATCAGCCCAGTATGGCAGCTGCTGCTGCTTCGCTTGATAAGCCTCGATATACGGGGAGTCCGTACGTGCCTATAATTGGCAATTTGATTTAGTTATAATAACTAATTTTTAAAATAAAAGTGAACATTGATAAGGGATTCACTTACCTTATCAAGTATCTCGCTCCAATTGGGTGCGTGCCCAGGTCGGAGACGTCAAAGGGCAAGGCACCTTGGGCGTCGTGGACCTACGTGGAGGGGCCACGTCTAGTTGAACACTGGGCATCCCTACACAACTGAGCACGCATGGATGAGAAGTGATCATATGCCCACCACTAATTAAAGATAAGATTAAAAAAATTTCAATTCAGTATCTAAAAAACACCATTGATATCCGAAGTTAATTAATCATATGAAAACTTATCAGCAATAGCCAAGGGTTGTAGTACAAATGTCTCTGCAGGACATCCTCGGAGATGGAATGTCTATAGGAGTGCACCGTGTGGCTCCACCCGATTGTTACTCATGGGGAACGATTCTGCAACCTCCAAATCGTCTAACATCCTCCATAAGTAAAAGGGGATAATTGTAGTCGGCTCTCGGGTGAGTATATAGTGACCTAGATGATGTTGTATGCTAGTTTGAGACCATCATCGATAGACAACTGTCCCAAGGCCATGGCCACTCACCCCCTCAAGACCACATCTGGCGTAGCCGGATTGATCCTAATCAATCGATCCATGGCAGAACTCGCTGTCGATGGCCTCTTAATAATACGCCGGTCTACTATCCCAAAACGTAGACCAATGAGGAGAGCGTACTCTTGGAGGCTTAGTTGGTGTAACTGGCCTCCGATGAAGAACCACATCTTGTCAGACTGGACACACTCCAAAATGACCTCACGTCTCAATATATGCTGGGCAGTTGACGAAAATGCAATTAGAATCGCTTTTAGTCTTCGATATCATGAAAAATAACAATTGAATTTTCATCGTCATGCGATTATAATCACTGACGATGAAGTTTTCAAAAAACCCCAAGGAAGTAGCAGAAATAAAACATAAGACAATTTAGAATTTTCTATATATTCAACCTACCTAAAAGTTATAAAGCCGAAACAGCATTAAATAAGCCTCCATGAAAACTAAACCTAATCGGAAATAGAAACGGAATTTTTTTTTAAAAAAAAAACAACCACCAAAAATACCAAAAGACCCCTAAATCTAAAAATATTTCAGAAAACGGTAAAAGGTCTGAAAGGCCCTCAAGGCCCTATGTTTGAGCCCTTCCTATTTCCGAGCCATGTCTCTAATCCTTGTTGAACACCTAGGCACTCGTGGCTCTGTTTTCTTGGTCGGTTTAGCCTGCTCTTCCTCACATTGACTGCACCGTCCGCTCCTGCATCAGGCTTGTCCTCTTTAGAGGAGATTGTCCTCAAGCTCAAAGGGTCCTTATGAACCGGATACAAATGCTTGACATTGAACACGTTGGTGATGAACATCCTGTCGGGCAACTCCACATGGTAATCGTTGGAACTCAGCTTTTCAAGTACCTGGCATAGACTAATCTTTCGTGGCTTCAACTTGTTATACTCCCCCAACGGATACCGATCCTGGCTTAGATATACCCGCACAAGATCACCCACTTTGAACTGCATCTCTCGACGATGACGATTAGCTGCATCTTTATATTTGGCATAGGTCTTCTCCAACACAGCTTTTACCTTAGCCTAGAGCTATGTCAATTCTTCCATCTGATCATCCACTTTAATGAACCCTGAGTTAGGAGTTTCAATTGGCAAAAGATCTAACGACCCACGAGGCATGAAGCCATTGACAATCTGGAATGGTGCGTAACCCGTCGATCGATTAACACTATTGTCAAGCTCGAACTCGATCTTGGGCAGCAAGGTATCCCATAAACCGAGAGCTTTTACTTGGGCACGCAATAGGTTTCCCAAGCTATGGTTGACAACTTCCGTTTGTCCATCTATCTGTGGATGGTAGGGACTAGAGAACAAGATCAGAAACAATCGACAATGGCAAACCGAAATGCCTCACCCGAACATCAAAATACAAGGCAGCACATCGAGAGGCATCCATGGTAGTCTTGCAAGACATGAATATTGTCATCTTACTAAATCTATCCACGATTGCCATCACATTGTCATTGCCACGAAACGTTCTTGGCAACCCCACAACAAAATCCAACGACACATCACTCTTGGGCACCTTGGGAATCGATAATGGCAGGTACAACCCTTGGGACGATTCACTTCCATTCACCTGAGCACAAACACGGCACCTCTTCACATTGGTCCGAACATCCTGATCTACACTCGGCCAATAAAACCTCTCTCGAACCAGTGCAACTTTCTTATCCTTACCAAAGGGTCCTTGCTTATGCAATTCCTTGTATAATCAATAAACGCAAAGAAGTTGAAGGAACACAAAGGCAATTACTGCAAAAAAGATACCTGTCATGAAGTAAATAATCTGAGGCGATCCCATGATTGACGTCTTCTATCACTCGGCCAAAGAAGTCATCCTCCTTTAATGATTCCCAGATTTGTTCAAAACCAAGCTTGTAAGCATGCATTACTGAAATTAATACATGCCGTCGGCTTAAAGCATCTGCAGCCCAGTTGGTCACTCCTGACTTGTGACAAATCGAGAACGAAAACTCCTATAGTTGCGCTACCAACTTAGTATGTCGAGCACTAAGTTTGTGTTGCCCTTGTAGAGACTTCAGCGCCTCATGATCAGAGTAAAGAATGATCTCCCGCTGAATGAAGTAATGCCTTCAAAACTGAAGTGCCTTGACAAGCGCATACAACTCCACGTCGGACACTGAGTAATTCAATTTCGGACCACCTAGCTTCTTATTATAGTACCCCATGGTTCGTCCATTCTGAGAAAGAACCGCCCCTATTCCAACCTTTGAAGCATCACATTCAACTTCAAATAGTTCTTCGAAATTTGGCAATTGCAATAAAGGAATTTGGGTTAACCTATGTTTCAATGATTCGAAGGCACCTTGGGCTTCTGCTGTCCATACAAACCGTGAGTCCCTCAATAAATCTGTTAGTGGTGCGGCGATTCTACCAAAATCACGGATAAACCGTTGATAAAATCCTGCTAGTCCAAGGAAGGACCGAACCTATGTAACTGATGTTAGAACCGGCCACTCGCGAATTGCAGCCACCTTTGACTCATTCCGCAGGATTCCCTCATCTGTCACAACATACCCAAGGAGGACCAGTCGGTGCACCATCCATACACACTTTGACGGATTAGCAAACAACTAATGTTGCCGAAGCATGTCCAATACCTTCTTGACATGTTCGATGTGCTCCTCTGAAGTGCAGCTATAGATCTGAAGGTCGTCGAAGAATACAACGACGAAGTCATTAATAAATGGCCACAAAACCTGATGCATCACACATATAAATGTGCTGGGGCATTGGACAGCCCAAACGACATCACTGTCCACTCAAACAACCCATCCTTCATCTTGAACACGGTCTTCCATACATCCCTCGGATAAAGACGAATTTGATGGTATCTGCTTTTTAAGTCCACCTTCGAAAACACCTTTGCCCCACTCAACTGATCCAGGATGTCGTTAAGGCGTGGAATGGGAAAACAGTATTTTACCATGATTCAATTGACCGCCCTGCTGTCCACACACATGCATCATGACCCATCTTTCTTTGGAACTAGCAAAGCCGGTACCGCACAAGGACTAACACTTTCCCGGCTGAAGCCCTTGTCTAATAACTCTTACACTTGTTTCTTCAACTCCTCACTTTGTTCTGGTGACATTTTGCAGTGAGCTTTGTTCGGCAATAGAGTGCCTGGTACAAGATCGATCTGATGTTACATGTCTCGCAAGGATGGAAGTCCTTCTGGTAAATCAGCCGGAAGAACATCCTTGTAGTTGTCCAATATTGGCTGAATAGCATCCGAAACATCTCCACAACTATCTGTCGAAACCAAGCAATGTGCAACCAATGCAAAACAAACATCCTGTTCCCGAATTAACTCCTCAAATTCGGCAATAGGCACATAGAGGACTGTTTCCTTCTCCCCTACATTGCTCTCCCACAGCAGCTTTAATACCCAACGTTTATAGCCTGTTCCAATCGTATACATGTGATCATAACCATCATAGACAACATTGTTATCAAACTGCCATGGTCGTCCAAGAATCAAGTGTGATGCATCCATTGGCACAACATCAACCCAAATCGTTACTGAATAATTCGGGCCAATGCTCATTTGCACTTTGCACCGTCGGTCTACCCAAATTTTATTGGCATTTCTCACCCAACCAAGTCAATAAGGGTGAGGGTGCGGCTCCTTAGTCAGTCCTAACTTTCCCATTGCTTCCTCGAAGATGACATTGTCCCAACTACCGGAGTCTATGATCTCTCGACAACTTTTGCCCCCAATCGTGCAACGCTTTGTGAAGATATCCTTGCTTCTCCAATCCTCATCACTCCTAGGCGCCAAACAGATTCGCCTCATTACCAAACTCTGCCCTTGCACATCCTCGAGGTTGACAACTTCTCGCTCTCCTTTGGTGTCTTATTGGTCGAACCACAAAGCCGGATCACTCTCTTCATTTGTGTCTCCCAAATACAGCTACGTTCTTAACTTTGGGCCTTCGTTGGCATAGTCCCCCGTTGCTTGGCATCCATGACACCGAATGGAGGCCTTGTTTGAGAGAGGGTTGGCCGCTGGAACTCCAACTCTTGCCGAAGGTGGTGTTGCTGTGGAGGCCACCTTTGGCATCGCTGCTACACTTGATGAGTGATGTGATGTATGAGAAAATCCATATGGAGGGGTTGGACCAATTCGCATAGTTGGAGGCCATTGCTTGTTCAAAGTTTTCTCCATGGCTTTGGCCTTTAACTGAGCATCCGTCATGCTCATGCAATGGCAACCTCAAACATGAATGCCACCAACTGTTCTTTTATTTCTCGCAATTGATTTCAAGCAATAAGATTATAGAATTCCAAGGTGTAGTTGTCCACACTCTTGGCTCCTTGAATTAACGCTTGCAATTCTCCATAGTGCATTTGTCGATAATTCAAAGGTAAGAATTCTTAACTCATCTCCTGTCGCAGCTTATTCGAGGCAGCCCATCCTGATATCTTTGATATTTGTTAGCTTGCCACAACGCTGCCGCCCTGCTCCTGAACCTCAAAGCTATCAATGCGGCTTGTTTCTCTAGTGAGACTTCTTTGATGCTTAGCAAATCATCCACCACTGTCGACCAATCAAGAAATTCATCGGAATTTCTAACTTGAACCATCGATCCCAGCGGTTTTGTCTTTTGTGCATAGATTCATAATCCTGCCTCTGATTGCAAAAAGGTCTTTGAAAATACCTTTGTGTTCGATATGGTTCCTCCTCAAACGGTATCAGCTCACCCTCTTCTTCCATCTAAAATTCCGGTTGCCCTAAAGGCACAGCTGGTCCAGGTACCTCTGGTCGTCTTGGTGGAGTGGCAAGTTGATGTTAATTTGGCGCGGCCAGCTATTGAGGAGGCAGAGCTGGATTCTCTTGTAAGGGTGCGAACCACGCCATCATCTGTTGCTTGAACTGCCTTCTCTCCTCACGCTCTTCCTCTTGCCGCCTCCTGGTTTAGTGCTGTTGCAACCTTCGCTCTTCCCTTTCTTCTTCCAGCCGTTGCAACAGATTGGAAACCATAGGGTTGAGATCGTTGCTATCACAGCTAGACATGTCGTTTGGTCGCTGGTGGGTGGATTAGGGTTTGATGGATCTAAACCTGTCTCTGATACCAAGTGATGAAGATGCAATTAGAATCTTTCTTAGTCTCCGATATCATGAAAAACAACAATTGAATTTTCGTCGTTATGCTATTATAATCATCGACGATAAAGTTTTCAAGAAACTCCAAGGAAGTAGCTGAAAAAAAAAAAAAAACACAAGACAATTGAGAATTTTCTATATATTCAATCTGCTTAAAAGTTGTCCAGCCAAAACAAAATTAAATAAGCCTCCATGAAAACTAAACCTAATCGGAAATGGAAATTTTTTTAAAAACAACGACAACAACAAAAAATACGAAAATACCCCTAAATCTAAAAATATTTCATAAAACGGTAAAAGGTCCAAAAGGCCCTCAAGACCCTACGTCCGAGCCCCCCTATTTCCGAGCCATATCTCTAATCCTCGCTGAATGTCTAAGCACTCGTGGCTTTGTTTTCTTGGTTGGTTCAGCCTACTTTTACTCTCATTGACTTGCACCATCCGCTCCTACTTCAGTAGCCTGGGCATAGTACGCTTCATGATGATGGGGAAGATCCACCATGTATCCGAAGGGGCCTGTCTTAAAACGCTCTAGTGCCCATGACGCCGTAGTAGGTCCACAGTACGTATAATGATCGAATACTTAGCGTGTGAGCTAAGGGTGCTCCCGACAGGCACAGCGAGATCATGTCGGAGTTGAAAGGCATGCTATGGAGGATCCATATCTCTACAGTAAAGGAATAAAGGAAACGGTTGATTAAAAAAATTTCATATACAATTACACTCGCTTTTTTTCGAGAAACAAGTGGTCGACCTCTAGGATATTTTTTTGATAAGAGAATTCTTTATTTTGAATGTGAAATGTAACACAATAAGTGTGTCTCTAAAACCATGAAGATTGTCACGGCTCGATGTGTCTCGAATTTTCTTTTTATTTAAAATTAGTAGAACATCTATCTCTTATTTATTAAGCTATAATAGAATAAAAAGATTTTAAATATAATTAATTATAATATATTTATTATTACAATGTCATTTATTATAACATTTAAAAAATTAATTATCACTTTCAAATTAATTAATAATATTATAATTATTATTAATTAATAAATAATATTATTTCAAGACACAATGTACAATTTCCAGATAAAATATTGTAGACAAGACCTACACACAATGTATACCATTTGAGATTGAAATTAACGCAGTCGAGATTAGAATTAAACAATTCTATACCAAATTCAATCATTCGAGACAATAATCAAGCCATTTGAGACCAGAGACCAAATTAAACCAATTCGAGACTCTTGACAACAAATTCTAGACCAATGAAAAGCCATTCGAGACCCAAGTAAATTTCGAGACGTAAAAAATTCCATTCGAGACACGAGAGCCAAGATTGACCCAAGAGCCAATTTCGAGACCCGAGAGACAAGATTCGAGACCCGAGACAACCCTTCGAGACACAAATTCAACAATTTGAGACTCAATATTCAAAACCCATGCACCATCCATTCGAGACCCATGAAAAAATTCGAGATCGAGAACCATAGAATTCAACCAATCAACACTCAAATTAAACCATTCGAGACAAAATTTCAACAATTCGAGACCCAATATTCAAAACCCATGCACAATCCAATACAGTTAATCCATACTCTCAGCAAACTATAAAATTGAAGTTAAACAACACCTAAAATCAAGGTTCAAGTGAAGAAACCTACCGGGATGTGAAGGAAGAGCCGTGTCGGTGAGGGAGTGAAGAAGGAGTGCCGCCGGTGAGAGAGTGGAGCTTCGCGTCGGTGAGTGAGGGAGTGAAGAAGAGTGGAAGAAAATGAGAGTGGATGAAGGGAAAAGAAAATGAGAGTGGAAGGAAGAAAAAGGGCTGCTTCGCGATTTGGTGTGAGGAAGAAGAGTGGAAAGAAATGAAAGTTGAAGAATGGAAGAAGGGAAAGATGAAGAGTTATGGCGGTGAGTTGAGTTATCCGGTGAATTATTATGATGATCCGGCTTTTGAAAAGTAGGTGAATAGTTGCGTCTAAAATCGAGAAGAAGATGAAGAATTGCGTCTTGGTTCTCAATTTGGGTATTGAAAAATGAAGGGTAAGGACGTAATTTTCTATTTTCAGTATGATTTTTATTATCCAAAAATGTTAAAAAGTCAATTTAGGTATCAGATGAAACTGAGTCAACCCATTTGGGTAGAAATGAAATGTTTACAGAAAGTGGGTAAAATTGAAATTGGGTCAACCAATTTGGATATATTTGGGAATTTCCTCTTAGAACATCGGAATGAATTCTCATCCCAAGGAAAACTTCGATGCTTAAGTCATTTCATGTCGATAGAAATAATTGAATGAATTCAATTATCTTGATCATGTGTGATCATATTGTAAATACCAAATCAATAAACCACCATTATAGGTGAATTTACTGGGTTTGAATAGACCTCAATCACGTGAAAGTAGGCAAATTGTATCAATTGTGGAACAGTTTCCTGTCAATTGTTCATGGAAGTAAGGAGTTTCCTTGTTAGAAGGCATCTCTACCATGCAAGTCTCTTGAGAGAGTTCCACAAGCTCATTAGCTACCTTCATGACCTTCTTATAGACCTTGAGTATCTTGGATAGCCTTCTCGAAGGTCGTGAAGGGCAAATCAATAGTCATTGAGGTGTGAGTTGAGTTGTGAATGACGAACCATGACATTTAGAATGTCCAAGATAAGTCAGAGCTCTCTAGATCGTAGGTCGTGGCCTAAGAGATCTTCATTAAAATCTTAAGACGACTTTACTCGTTGATCAAGGAGGTTGCTTATTTACTTCAACAAGGTCGGGTCAAGTGTTCGGTACTCGATTCGGGTCCAAAGTCGGGTGGCTTAGGTCATGCCTGTATACCCTTAAAATATTCATAATTAAAACAAGAATTAACTGAACATGAGCTAGAGGCAAAATTCATTTTTTTAAAAATATGAAAGTTTTCTATATTTAAATGTTTAACATTGTATTTTAAGAAATTTATAGTAGGGTAAAAAGTATCAGATGCACATTAACTTTCTAGTTTTTCTATTTAGATACTCGAACTAAATTTTTGCTAATTTTGAGCACTCAAACTTTTTAAAAGTATCAAAAGAGATACTTTCATCCAATTTGACGGTTAAATGTTAGTTTTGGTGTGAGGTTTTTGTGTGAATTGAGTTTTGGATTTTGAGTTTAAGGAAAAAGGCCAGTCTGGAGAAATGGTTGGGGAAGAAGAACATTTGTGGTTTTTTTTTTTTCTTTTTTTTTTCCAAATTTACCCCTGCAGAAAGTCAAATGAAGGGGTTTGACCTGATTCCAATAAAACTTTATGGTCAAATTGGATGGAAATGTCTCTTTCGATACTTCTAACAAAAAATTTAGTTTGAGTGTCTAAACAAAAAAATTGCAAAGTTCACATGCTTCTGACACATTTTACCCTTTATAGTAAAATAATATATTGCACTGCACAATGCGGGGGTCTTCATCTAGTTGGTTAAAATTTTTTTACAGAATTTAAGTTATTAAGTTTAAAATGAACTAAGTTAAGTTAAAATATATGCAAGTCAAAATAAGACATTGAATTCCGGATGGGTAAGTATTACTTTCAGAAAATAAACAACTTTAATCTATATAAATATATAAAAGTAGTCCCCATAACACAAGAGGCTGACAAGTGTCATTCTTTTAATGCTTAGGACAAAGTTCAATAATGTCAAAATCGATTATTTCCTCTCTAGCTGCTAGATAAACTTTAAAATATATCAGGAAAAGAGATAATAACTAGAAAGAGTCTCAAGATATTTCAAAATATAAATATTTTTTAAAAAATCATCGTTATCTCAATTATTTATTTCAAAAATATATTATTTTGTTTTGATATTGAACTATTATCCCACATCGCTAGACTAAGAAGCTCGAAGAGAGAGAAATTTATATAAAATTGGTAGACCATAGTCTTAAAGACTTATACCATTCTCGATCTGTTGGCTAAGATCAAGTGTAATATATATTCTTATCAGTTGAATATCTGATATAAGGGCCATCGACTCACATGGTGTTAACGCTTTCCTGATCAGTCAAAAAAAATAAAATTTACTAAAACTCAACTTACTTTGTATGAATTTAATATATAATACAAATAACTAATATTATATATTTAATATCATTAATATATAAATATTATCAATTATACTATGCAAAGATTTATATATTATTTTTAGGAAACAAAATATAATGTAATAAAATATAATAAAATGATAATTGGTTTTAAGTTATTATTTGTGTTTAAATATAAATAAAATATAGTCTAATATTGGTTTATTTAAGGGGATTCTAGATAAGAAAAGAAAGATATTTTATCTTCGCAAATATTATTAAATCAACTAAATATACATTATTAATTATTAAATACATATATAAGAAAACAAACCATATTATTAAATACTAATGAAGTTTTAAAATTTTAAAAAATTTATATAAGAGTACCAATATATTATATTAAATTTAAAATAATAAATTTACACAAAAAAAAAAAAAGAAAGGAAAATGGCATGTTAAGGGGATTCTAGAAAAGGGGAAAAAAAAACAAAAAACCCTCTTTTATCTTCCCAAATATTATTAAATCAACTAAGTATACTAAAAATTGAAACAATGTGGTTCTGATAGTTTCCAATTATGATCATATAAAACTCTACATTATTCCTTATTTTAAAAGAATTATAAGGGTACAAAATACTGGTTCAGATACCGCTAAAAAAGAAGTACAAAATACTAGACTTAACATACGAATATCTATAATAAACCGTAATGATATATACTACTACTCCCTTAGTCATTATTTATAATTTATCGATCCTCATTTTGTAAAATTAAGAAAATCCTTCTTCCAAAAATGCCCTTTATGCAAGATTTGAATGAAAAAGAGAGTTTCAGAAAGAGAGAGAGATAGATAGCTCAATCATCAATAATGACTCATAAATAGTATAGTAATGAAGAAAGTATGAATTTAATTAATTAGTTTTTCTAAAAAGTAATTAAAAATCATATATGAGTATTTCTTTTTTTTTTTTAGACAAATTTTATTTGAATAGGTGGTGGATGATACTTTAAATTAATTTTTCTTAAATATATTTTTATTTTTAATTTTATTATTTCACACTTTATATAATTATTTTTAATGACTTTTGTATGTTGCATAGATTTTTATATAGTTTTGTAAATAATTGAAAGATTATGCGTGTGATCCACGTTGCACATACTTACCTGGAACCGCGGAATGAATTAAATCAGATCATCATCAAGGATTTGTTTTTTACTGTTAAAGCAAGTAGGATTTGAATTATTTTATGAAATTTATTTTGAACCCATTTTGTTTTATTGATTTTTAAAACAAGAAAAATGTGTCACCGGCGAAGTTCGCATTTAAGTACGCGGAGACGGAGTAGCAGTGTTCTGGACGAGTCTTTTCGCTGACCTTTCCATAATTAATTAATTAAACGACCGAAAAAAAAACGGGTCAAATATGGGGAGTGTGTGTCCATATATATGGTCCCCGAAAGGCAGAGACTGAACCCGTGAGTCTTCTGCGCCCACCCGCATGCAGAAAAGCTTAGATATTTTTCAGTGGATGTTACTTCCACTACCCACGACAAAGTAGTGGCTGTGGAGAAATACAATCTTTCCATGGTTCTCACAGTTTCCAGAACATGAGCAAGAGAGGAAAGTGACATAATTGAGGTTTATTTTATTTTATTTTATTTTTTATTTATGAATTTAGTGGAATTAAGCAAGAAAAGAAATTATTCTTCAAATGTCTCATTTTGACTTATACAAAATTTAAAAAAATGAGTTGTTTTAATTCATTTTACATTTAATCATATCAATTTCTTAAGAAAATTTTAATTAATTTAGGAAACGATACATTTATTTCTGAACAACTCGAAATAGAAATATAGACATTCAATTTCAAACTGAGGAAGTACATATGTGTTTTTCCGTTCAGGATTGAATGTAGGCATTTTAAGAAAATAGTGTGACTCAGTTTATTTTTAAATTGTAATATCAACATCTATCAAGTTAGGAGACGAGACATTCAACAATTGGAGGGAGTATTATATAAATACATTTGAGTATATCAATGTACTCTACAGCATACGTGTGTGTAATTAATCATGTAAATATAGGCTTAACTAACGATGTGACCATTTAAGTTATCATTTTTTTTCAATTTGACCATTGAATTACAAAACCAATCAATTTAATCCTTATACTTTGGATTTTCTAATAATACAGTCATTATCCTTTGTGCTTTTTAGAAAATTTAACCACTCTATGGTGGTTTGGTTAAATAATAGTCACGAATGTAATCTTTCTTTAGTAATAATGTCATATGATTCTCCATTATATAAAAATTTTTTATATTAACTAAGAGAATCTTTTTCATTATGTCAATTTCTTCCTTTATCTAAATGTTTTATTGACACATTATTTGACAGATATTGAGTAAAATTTTACATGTAATTTAGTCGATAAGGAAATTTTCAGCAACATGCGAAGTCGTGTGATATTATTCACGAAGATTGATTATATTTGTGAATGTTATTTGACTGAACAACTATAGAGTGGTTGAAATGTCTTAAAATGTAAAGTATAATAGTTAAAATGACTGATTTTTTAGTTCAACAGTCGAATTAAAAAAAAAAGGGTGACAAATTGAGTGGAAACATCGTTAGTTAAACCTAGATATATGTCATTATGTATAACTATACATATATATATATATTGAGAAATGATACTGTGTGCTTGACCGTGCACACTAATGAGTACGGTAGTTAGTCAACTAACAGTCAACTAACGGTAAACTAAATTCTAA
>JAOXNR010044065.1:0-19223 GCA_028571225.1 Parsonsia alboflavescens | reverse complement strand
AAAATTCCGTTACGGTAACGGTTGGAGCGCGCATTAAGGCGCGCTCCGGAGCGCACCTTAGCAAATCCGTTTATATATATATATTTATATATATATATATATATATAAAGTAGAATCATTTTAAGCAAACTTTCAGCGAGGAGCTACCACGTGAGGAGTTCTGATGAGATTATTTTTTGTGAAATCAAAACGAGGAAAGATTTAGACAGAAAAGGAATTAATAATTTATCTTTAAATATATATATATTAATAATTTTCATTATAATGATAGTATGCTAAAAGAAAATATATAATAGTAAATATCTTCTAAAAGAAAAACGTTATATTTTTAGAGAGATTTACGAAAACTTTAACTCATTATGTAATTGTATTAGAATTCTTATATATTTGAATCTTACATAAAGTACTTATACTTGCTAGTTGAAACGGGCACGACCTGGACAAAATCATCACAAATGGGCAAGACCTGAACAGAAGTCAACCCAAATGGGCCCAAGACTCCAATCCCCAATACCAAAAAGTCTGACTCACAAAGTTAACGAGGACACGTGGGCAACGACCAGGTACCACCGACCTCCTAAGTCACAGACCTCCTGAATAAACTCGAGCAAAGGTCTTACCAGACCCCGACCTCCGACGTAGTAAAGCTTCGATCCGACTCATAAATCTTCGATGTCACAACCAATGGTGTATGACTCCTTATGTCTCCTACGAACCAAGGATCACTCAGCATGATCTCACCAGAAGAGATGCTCGAGACTCTTAGCATCCAAGTGGAGGCGGCGAGGTTGGTCTGAAGGTCAGTTAGCATGCTAGTAGCTCTCAATAGAGACATGAATGACAAGATATCTTACCTGAGGGAAACTCCAAGATTCTAGGAGCAATTGGCTGGAATCGACAAAATCCCACAATTATCCTAATTGTCTATTGTTATGTAATGTAGAGCCCTAATCCAGGAGATAACTTACTTTCTCCTTTACTTAATGAAAATACATAATCCGTCTATGGACTAAGTAACCAAGCAACCCTAAGAAACTCATACGCTTTTCAGAGAACTGTTCTTACCCCATATTACTCTCAGAATACTAACTTAGGCATCAGAGCTATTCCCTGGGTGATAGCCCTCTCCAGTGACTATTTTCCTCTTTATGTCTCAGGTTGATGACCGCGGCAATCATAAGGGCTTGTGGGGTGACCTAGTCCAATATTCACAGCTGGGATATATAATTACAATTGATGGGATCCAAAAGAATGTGGACGGGTTCACCCCAAAGATCCTGATGGAGCTCCGCGATCAGCAACCAGACATGATGAGAAAAAGAGGTCATTGGAGTGTGCTGTCGCCCAAGGAAGAGCAAAGATGCCTAAGTTAGTATTCTGAGAGAGTTTTCCGATAAGATAGTTCTCAAGAAAGTAGAGAGTCTTAGTTGCCGGATGTCCGTAGACTGATTGTGTATTTTGTTTAAGTAGAGAAAGAAAGTCGTTACCTTCTGGAATGGGCTCTGCATTACGCAACAGTAGGCAATTAGGATAATTGTGAGATTCAGTGGAATCAAACCAATTGCTCCTAGAATCATGGAGTTTCCCTGGAACGAGTGATCTTGCCATTCACATCTCTGCGAGAGCTAAGAGCTCTCCAACCGTCCTTCAGACCATCTGCGCGACCTCCTCGTCGATGTTGAGAGTCTCAAACATCTCTTCTGGTGCTGAGTGATCCTTGGCTCCTTAAAGTGGCTAGGAGTCACGCACCGGAGGTCGTGGCATTGAAGATTTATGATTCGTATCGGAGCTTGCTAGGTTGAAGTCAGAGTCAACTCGAGCTCATTCAAGAGGTCGATGACCTCTAGGTCTATGACCTAAGAGGTCGATGGTAGCTGGTCATTGTCCACATGCCCTCATTGACTCTGTGAGTCTGAATTTCAATTATTGAAGGCATGGTTCCCTCTGGCCCATTTGGGTTGACTTCTAGTCGGGAGGTCGTCGGAGACTAAATTACCATCTTCAAGTCGTTGCTACTGTTGAGTCTGTCAATTCCTTGTAGCAGCTAACTTTAGAGGTACCTTTCCATTCACATCTCTAGTCAAGAGATACAAGTTGGCTTATAGTTTTTTGGCTTCAAGCAGAATTGTGCACACCTGGTCATGGAATGGAAGGTATATGAGCAAGGTTGGGACTCACAAGGTCGTGGGTCGTGGTCTAGTGAGGCCTCCATTGTGCTCATCCGGAGGTCGGTGACCCATGATATTTGTGGTAGATAGTCCTTGCCCACTCGAACCTTGGGACTCCCTATCGTGACCTTCGGCTATTATGAGTTACGGTCTACAAGTCGCAAGTCTGACCTTCAGGTGTTGAGAATCACCATCTTGAGGTCGGGGACCCTTCCTTCAGGTATAAAAAGTTACCATCTCTTTTCTGTGGGTCTGGCTATCAGGTATTAAGAAAATACCATCTCTATGCCGTAGGTCTGACTTTCAATTATTTGTTGGTTAACATCTCCAATTCGTGACCTTTCGAAAGGTTGAACAGCTTTCTCGCAACTGTTTATGAGGTTGACCTTCAAGTATTTTAGGAATTACCATCTTGAGGTCGTGGCTCTTTGTAAAACTGCATCATTTTCCTACAACGGTTTTTCCTGTGAGAGGACACACTCCTTTGTTTATGGAAAGTTGGTTGGAAATCTTCATTGGAGAATTGCCCCACTTTAGTTTTGGTAGCTCTGACCCACTTCTTATCCGAAAAAAGGGCCGTTAATTTGCCTTCTTTATTTTTTGAGTGGAAGCTGGGCCGGGTTCGGTCTCTGAACATTTGACCCACCATGAATTTGGGGAAATCGACAGGTTTCAGCTTTTTGGTAGGAAGTCGAAAAGTTCTTGGTTCTGGGGGGCTGCATCATTTGCTCCAGGCGAAAATGATCCGCCAGAATCCTAACAGATTTCGGTGTCATTTATAATCAAAAGTTTTCCAGATCTTTCCTCCATTTCTCCAGCCATTTGTTTCTCTCTGTAATCTCTCATACTGGATTTCTTCTTTTCCTTTCCAAGCCTTCATTTGGATTCTCTCTATCACAATGTTTGCTACTTCAGATGAGTCAGACTCAGAGCTTGAAATCCTTGTAAACAAGATTTTTCATGATCCTCCCTTCTTTCCTCGCACTCTTGGTAGGCCTTGCCTGACCTGTGATCTTGCCCAGGTTAGGGTTAGTTCCCAGACTTCCTCCCCAGATGCCGTTGACGTCCTGGCACTCCACGTGGAGATGGAGGCAGATGAAGGTGATTTCACCATCATCACTGAAACTGAGGTCCCTCCTTCGAGGTGTGATGAGTACATAACTCTTCACCTCCCCAGTCTTTGGGGAGGACTTCTTTTCACTTTCCTTCATCCTCTCTTCCTGGACATAGTCCACTATTGGGATGTGCCCTTGGCTCAATTCGTCCCCAATTCTATCAAGATGAACGTTGCTTTTATAGCAACCTGTCATCTTTATAGAGTTCCAGTGTCTTTGGAGCTCTTCCGATTTTCCTTCGAGTTGGAAACTCCACCAGCTTTCAACTCGTACAGGGGGTACCTGAGGCTGGTTCAATGGCACCAAATATTGGGTTGCATCCAGTCTCAATTTTTCCATGCCCGCCTCCCCCCCCCCCCCATTTATTGGGAGGGTATCCCAACTGGAATTTGAATAGATTTTTCTACAATGAGCTTCCCCTTTTTTCCTGCTTAAAGGCGACACAAAGACTTTCTGCTGGCGTTGGCCCATTCCAACTGTCCCATGGTTAGGTGCACTTCTTTTATCTAGCTGAGGTCCATTCTATACACCACAGGTCTGTGGTGGAGAGTGTATTGCAACCTCCAGGCATGGGGGTTACCCTTTCCAACAAGTAGCCTTGCTGAATTCGACTCTTCCTTTCTTGTGGTTTTTATCTTTGCTGTGAACTAAAAATTCTTCCTTTTATTATTGACAGTGCTGAGAGGTACCAACTGGCTCCACGAGGTCGGCCCTTTCGGACCAAAAGGTGGGCACTTGAGGGATCCACCGCAACTTTGGCTGTTGAGGTCCTTGTCAAGTCCTCTGTTGAGCCTTCAGTCTCTCCACGAGGGGGAGGTCGTAGGACTCGGTCTGCTTCTTGCCAAGGTAGAGGAGGGGGAAGCTGGGCTAAGCCATGACAGTGCAAAACCAAGTCGTGGTGGAGGTTGCAGGACCTGGTCTGCTATCCGTTGTGGCAGGGGAGGACCAGGCCGTGGAGGTGCAAGACCTGGTCGAGCTGTTGGATGGACGGACCCCAACTGCAGAGGGCCAGGAGTGGCTAGTAGGACTTACACTGCCACTCGTCACCAAGCTGAGATGATGGAGATGCTCGGGGGTCCTTCTCAAGGCCCACCAATAGAGATTTCAAGTTCGTCCTCCGACTTGTCCTCCTAATCCATGAAGGAATATTTTGTAGTAGCTTTGGGACCTCTCATTTTGATATTCTTATTCATTTTTTTTTTCTGAGTACTAAATACGTCGCAGGGGTCTGTTTGTGGCCTCCTGCATGATTTTCTGCACTTGATATACTCCAGAAAGTCTGTTTCTTGCTTTCTAGTTCCTTCTTGGCTTTTATATACAATTGCTCAATATTTTCGATTACTACTTGGAGCAATGTTTCTAATTTCCATACTCGCAATTTTTCAGCAATTCCATACTTGTATAATTGAACTGTTTTTCCATTCGGGCATTTAACATAGGCATAATACCCACATAAGCTTTAAAAAACTTAGCTTTAATCTGTGCCGAGCTTATTGAAGCCAAAATTGATGTCGTTGTTGAGTGTTTTGAGATTATCATGATCCTTGGTGAGATCTGAGAGGTCTATGAGGTCTCCAATATCTTAGATGACCTTTTAGGCGTAGAACCTTTTTAAGTCATAGGCATTCCAAGGTTATCTTCCTTCGAGATCAGCTAGTTTGTAGCTTCCTCCTTTGTGGACTTCTTGAATTAGGTAGGCTCCTTCCCAGCTTTCTTGTAGCTTGGTCAGTTGACCTTGTTTGCCAACATCTGACCTCTTAAGGACCATTTCTCCAACTGCAAAGTGTCTTTCTTTCACTCGCTTGTTGAAAAAAATTTGTTACTTGCCTTTTGTAAGTTCTATCAGCTTTAGTTGCCTTGTTTCTAACCTCTTCGAGGAGGTTGAGCTCTGCTCTTCTCTCCCTCTCGTTTAAGACGGAGTTGTACTTGGAAAGTCTTAAAGACGTCATTCTAACCTCAGCTGGCATTATTTCTTCTCCTCCAAAGCACAGGCTAAATGGAGTTTCTAAAGTAGCTTTTCTGGGTGTGGTTTTATTTCCCCACAGTATACTGGGGATCTCATTTGGCCAGTCTGCGTTGCAACCTTCTTTCTTGAGCTTAGTGAGTCTCTTCTTTAGCCCTTCAAGGATGGTTCGGTTTTTTAATTCTTCTAGCCCATTGGAATGTGGATAAGCCACGGAGGTCAATCTTTGCTCAACGTGAAAATTCTCGCAGAAGGACTTGAATTGATCATCGGTAAATTACCTTTCGTTATCTGAAATGATAACTCGAGGGATCCCAAACCTGCATACCATATTCCTCCACACAAATGATTGAACCTTTTGAGACGACATCAGTGTCATTGGCTCTACTTTGACCCATCTGGTGAAGTACTCCACAGCAACTATGAGGAACTTTGCACCTCCTACTCCTTTTGAAAAGGGTCCAAGGATGTCAATCCCGCATATGTCAAATGGTACTGAGGCATTCATTGGCTAGTATTTCAGAGGTGCCAGATGTGATTTGATCCCATGTAATTGGTAGCTTGTGCATCTCTATATGGTTGTCTCAATGTCGGAGACCATTGAGGGCCAGTAATATCCTGTTCGTAGGATTTTCTTGGCGACAGTTTTTGTTCCTATGTGAGAACCACATATGCCGCTATGTATCTCGTTGATGACATATTTGCCTTCTCCCAGACTTAAGCATTTGAGCAATGGCCATGTGTATGACCTTTTGTATACCTCGTCATCTCCTATCATGACGTAGCGAGGTGCCTATCTCGCACCTGGCGAGCTTCTTTCTAGTCCTCAGGGAGGTCACCATGTTTAAGGAATCTGTAGATTGCATATCTCCAGTCTACTTGATCCCCTATTACCAAACTTTCCTCCTAATCGATGCTGTGAGAATGTAATTGCTCCACAAGCGGCTCAACATTGGTCCCAGCTATCTCTCAGTAAACCATGGATAGTGTGTCTGCTTCTGAATTTTGCTCTGTTGGAATCTGCTTGATGAGGAAATAGTCAAGTTTTGATACCATGTCTCTTACTCTTTTGAGATACTTGACCATATTATCTTCTCTTCTTCATATTCCTCAGCAACTTGGCTGGGTATGACTTGTGAATCTATTTTGGCGTGTAGTTTTTGCACTTTGAGAGCTCTTATAAGCCTTGGACTTGCTAAGAGAGCTTCATATTCGGATTCATTATTCAAGGTTGGGAAGTTGTACTTCACAGAGTAATGGATTCTCACTCTCTCACGACCGATCAATACAATCCCAACATCTAAATTCTCTTTTTTTGTGGACCCGTCTGTGAACATGGTCCAAATGTCACCTTCACAAGTGCTCGTGTGCTCCATTGGAGCTCTGGTACATTCTTCTACGAAGTCTAAGAGGGTTTGAGCTTTGATGGCCCTCCTTGGCTTAAATTGGATTTGATATCCTGAGAGTTCGAGTGACCACGTCATTGTCCTGCCTGATAGCTCAGGCTTGGCCATAGCTTGTTTCAGTGGTAAGTTGGTTAGGACTCTTATTGGGTTAGCTTCAAAATACGGCTTTAATTTCCTTGATGTGATAATGATAAGGTACAGAAATTTCTCAAGGTTCGTATATCTAGTTTCTGGATTTCAGAGCAATCGGCTAACGTAATAAATAGGAAATTACTGACCTGGCCTTTTTTCTAACAATATCAAGCTTATTACCTTCTTGGTCGCAATCAGGTACATGCAGATTTCTTCTCCAAATCTCTAGGAGACAAGTTGAGGTGGTTTGCCCAGTAAGTCCTTCAGCGTGGCGAACGCCTCTTGACAACCTTTAGACCACCGAAAGTCCTTTGATTCTTTTATGAATCGTAAAACTTTTCTCCTTTGTCTGCCATCTTGCCGATAAAGCGTCCCAGTGCTGCCATCTAACAGAGCTTTGATCTTATCTAGGTTAGCATCAATGCCTCCCTCTGAGATCATGAAGCCTAGGAAATTTCTTGCAGAGACTTTGAAGGTGCATTTCTCTGAGTTGAGCTTCATGTGAACTGTTCTCGGGGTTCAAAAAGTTTCCTTGATGTCCTCTATGAAGTTTTCTGTGGTCTTGGATTTAATCATGATGTCATCCACATAGACCTCAATATTTCGCCCGAGCTACTTTTTGAATACCTTGTGCATCACTCGTTGAAATACAGGCCCTGTGCTTTTCAAACCAAAGGGCATCTTTGTGTAGCAATCGGTCCCGACCTCTGTGATCAAAGAAGTCTTTTCCATGTCTTCTAGAGCCATTGGAATTTGATGGTACCTTTGTATGTGTCAAGAAAACATAGCCACTGGTACCCGATTGTGGAGTCTACTATCTGGTCTATGCTCGGAAGGGGGTAGGAGTCCTTCTGGCAATACTTGTTGAGTGTGGTGAAGTCCACACACATTCTCCATGTCCCTTCCTTCGTCGGGGCCACAACCAGGTTGGCTAGCCATTCTGGGTATACCACCTCTTTCAGGATCCCAGCATCGAGAAGAGCTCAGACTTTTCGTGCTATGACCTCGTTGAGCTCTGGGGCTTCACAGGTTTAACTACTGGCTTGAGCCCAACGTTATGTTCAGTAATTGCTTGATCAACTCCTTTGAGGTCATTGGGCTACCAAGCGAAGACCTCCAAATTTTGTTCAGGGGAATCCAAAATTTTCTATTTAACCCTTGGAGGTAGAAGCTCTCCAATCTTGATCTCTTTCTCAGGGAATTTTTAATTGAGGAACACTTTCTCCCCTCTACCTACTGCTTGAATTCTGAGGTGATCATCGTCCTTCGAGAAGTCAATGCACTCCTCTTGCTTGGGCACTGGGGGTTCTTCTTTGTTACCCTCTCTTCTCCATGACTATCTAGACCTCCACTCATGACATCTTAAGTGGAGTGGCCACGAGATCGAGGATGGTCCTCCTCCTTTTGTCAGAGGTTCCTCCCTTTGGGTGAGGATCTTTCCTGTCCCACTTTGGTTTTTGAGGACTCCTTGGATGTCCCCGGTTGTCTCTCTCTATGGCTGAGGTGAAGCCTGGGATCTTCTTTTTGACCGTAGTTTCCTCAGCCTTGATTAGTTTTTCCAGGAGTGACTGAAGCTCCTTAATTGTTTTTATTAGCTCTTCGGCCAATTTGAGGGCTACGTACCCCTCTTGCAAGCCATGCTTGAATGCAGTGATGTAGATGGCATCGTTCTTCTACACAATCTCCACTACTTCGTCATTGAAACGACTATAATGGCTTCGGGTGCTTTTGCCGACCTTCTGCTTGATGAGAAAGAGGTCGTTGATATACTTTTCGCACCTCGTGCTGCTTTGATAGTTTTTCTAAAACAACTCTTTCAGCTGTGTCCAGCTTCAAACGCTCACCTCAGGAATTCCCTTGAACCAGGACTGGGCCTTTTTGGTCAGCATGGACCGGAAGGCTCTGCATTTGATATGGTCGGGTTGCTCAGACATCTCCATGTAGAAGACATACTCATCAATGTATTGCTGAGGTTCCCCAGTTGAATTATATTTTTTCTCCAATTGTGGGGCCTTGAAGCCTAAGGGCATCCTGGCTGCTCGGACGCTGTGGACAAGATGTGAAGGCTCGGAAAGGTCCACAGTGCTTTGTTGCTGCTGGTTGGCTATGGGAGTAACCCTCCTCAATGAGTTGGGGGCTGCCCCTCGAGCGTTTATGCTTGTCATTTCGATCAGGATACGAGAAGGCGGCATCCTTGCCCTAAGAGGAGTTTGCAGTTAGCTCCCCTACTCTTCAGGGACTGCATCTTGCTCTTAGCTCCTGGAGATGGCCACTCGATTGAGCCTGTCTCTTAGGTCATACCCCCTTCTATTGTTTAGGGTTTCCTTGAGGTCGGTCACAGACAAGGTTCTCGCTCCCTATGACCTTTGTTCTTATCAGCCTACTTCTCGACTTGCATTATTGCAAAGGGGTTCAGTCCTTGCCTCCGAAGGATGAAGCCTGTCAGGTTGAGAGTGCCTAGTTTGGCTTTTGGGCAGCTGCGTATCCTTCCTAGAAGGCACCGGAGTCTGCCCAGTGCAAAAATAATCTCTTCTGCCAGAGATTCCTTTTAAGGCCACCACCATTCTCTCCATTAGATTTGTCGGCATGGATATGCTGGTTCCTTCAGATCTTTGTGGCCTGGGTGGCTTAGAGCTATTGCCATTTGTAGTGAGATCTGGGTGTCTCTACTGCAGCACTCCTTTTACAGATATTGGGTTGACCGAGATATTCTGGGACACTATAAATTGTGCCGACAGTTGTTGGCCCTACTGTGTGCTAGGCCCTGGATTGCCGTCACTGACGGCCTGCACTGGCAGCGACATTTTGGGCACTGCTTCTCCAGTGCACAATTGTGTTCTGGTTGGTACCACAGCATGACGGTTGAGCACACGAAGGTTGTGACTGCTCCATCAGGATTGCTTTATTTATTTCGTGTACAGGAAAAAAGGCTAGGCTTTTTTGTTCAAGGTTCCCATTGACGGCGCCAGAAGTGATTGGGTCCAAAAGAATGTGGATCGGGTCACCCCACAAATCCTGATAGAGCTCCACGATCAGCAGCCTAAGAAGATGAGAAAAAGAGGTCATCAAAGTGGGCTATCGCCCAGGGAAAAGCTCTGATGCCTAAGTTAGTATTTTGAGAGTTTTCCAGTAAGATAGTTCTCAAGAAAGTAGAGAGTCTTAGTTGTCTGATGTCCGTAGACTGATTGTGTATTTTGTTTAAGTAGAGAGAGAAAATTGTTACCTTCTAGAATGGGGCTCTGCATTACGTAACAATAGGCAATTAGGATAATTGTTAGATTCAGTCGAATCCCACCAATTGCTCCTAGGATCGTTGAGTTTCCCTGAAACGAGAGATCTTGCCATTCAAGTCTCTGTGAGAGCTACGAGCTCGCCAACTGTCCTTCAGACCATCTGCGTGACCTTCCTGTAGATGTTGAGATTCTCGAACATCTCTTCTGGTGAGATCGCACTGAGTGATCCTTGGCTCCTTAGAGTGGCTAGGAGTCACGCACCAATGGTTGTGGCAGGGAAGATTTATGATTCGGATGGGAGTTTGCCAGGTCAAAGTCGGGGTCTGGCAAGACCTCAACTTAAGCTCATTCAGGAGGTGGATGACCTCTAGGTCTGTGACTTGGGAGGTCAGTAGTAGTGAGCCGTTGCCCATGTATCCTTTTTGACTTTGTGAGTCTGACTTTTAGATATTAAAGGCATGGGGCCCTCTAGCCCATTTAGATTGACTTCTGTCTGGATCCTGCCCGTTTGAGTTGACTAGTCCGGGTTGTCCCCCGTTCCACCCATCAACAACAATATTTAATACTCTTGTTATATATGACATCGACGTATTCGGAATTCTCAAGTGCAAGAGTATGAGGTTCTAATTCTGCTATGAAATTAAGTCATTATTCAATGGAGATAGGATTAGCAGATCTCATTTTCAAAGAATTTCCCTTTTCTCTCTGTCCTGGGAAAAGGTTTGCAAAGCAAATGGTCAAATACAGTATCCCGAGGTTGCCATTTCTGAAAACCACACTTTGGACATGGACATTTTATCCTATCTCCAACAGCACAATTATTAAATGCAAACTCAATAAACTGTCCTAAAACAAGCTATGTATTCGGTTGTGCTCCTTGGCATTGAAATCCAACTTCAATCCATCATAAAAAAATTCTATGAAGAGTAAAAATTCTGCAGAGTATGGAAAATGAGCAAAACACATAGTAGATAGTGGTAATTGGAGTTACCTAAGCTACGCTCATGCCTACATTAGTCTAGCAAATAAACAAAATGTTATTTCCCGAAGCAAAATTGGATCTACCTTATATGCTATTGGAAAACAAGCAGATAGTGGTAATTGGATTTACCAAAGATATTGGGAAACAACAATCAGACAATGGGAATAAATACATAAAGGTGTCCTCAAAAACATGGATTAGCTGTCCCAATGTCTTCAAAAATGGAGTTCCAACAAATACACCTCCACTCTTCAATATGCAATTGATTTCAACAACCTGTCTCACTAAAAATAAATAAATAAATAAAGGTGTAAAAAAAAAAAAAAAAATTCCTGAACGCTGTGGCTTATGAATTGTTTGAAGAAATTGCAACCGAATATGCAATTGCAAAAATCAAGTTAGCTAAGATTAATAGCTATGAGAGAAAATGGCCATACTACAGTTCACACAAGAAGAAATACATCATCCAAAAGGTGAATAAAATAGTGTAATCAGTAGTACAACTTTTTTTTACACTTCCATTTTTACATCCTGTACAGAGTATCAGATTTCCAAATATATTTATATATAGCTAATCTAAGTCTTGTTCAATCCGGATCATTTCATTTATTCTTTTTGACTTTAAACTGCATGTGCACATGGGAATTGAACCAACAGATAGTGGACATGAAGTTTTAGCGGAAGCTTTGAGTATAATTGAGGTCATTTGATTTTACTTGTATTTCAGACCACCGAATTGTGATGCAAACTCAATGGATTATAGTAAAACTACAGCTATATCTCATCACATTTGGGACTCGGCTAAAGGAAAAATTAGCAAGATTTAAGAAGAACCTTGAAGAAGTTTAACCAAACAATTTGTACGGGAAATCAAGAATTCTGAAAGCAGTACTACAATAGAAACAAGTTCAGGAGAAAAAATAGGAAAAAAAGAAAAAGAAAAAAAAAAGAAGGTTAAGTAGTGGAATTATAGAACACTTGACTCTCGTACCTAAAAACTATTGCAAGCATAACCAAAGACAGATCCAAGAAAACCCATCAAAGAGAAGTTGAACAGAAGGGGAAGGATGGCACATTTGAGATCAAATGAGCCCCAAATACCAGACTACAACAGGCAACACCAAGAAACTAGCAAGTTAACTTTCCCATTCCTGGAAAGAGAGAAAAGAAAATAATTGAAAAGAAAAGAGGAAAAAAGAACCTTTTTAACTGCTATTCAGGGGATGCTACCCAGAATTTCGTGCAGAACCTCACAAATCTAGCGAAACTCATGCCAGGCCGATTTCCAACTTGAGGGCCAGACAGAAATCAAGAATTCTTTATACTTGATGAAAGCAATACATAAATGTATATCTAATCCTACCCTCTTAATATATTCTTATTAAATGAAGAAAAACAGAATTCAACATTCATAAATCTATAGAAAGCTTAAATCTCTCTATCTCCTCAAGCCCCACCTCCCAACCCTTTTTCTTTTCAGCAACTCTGATTCATTCCATTTTCTTCACTTTCAAATGTGCGTAATCACCTATTCTTAGGCACTCCTACACACTTCGGCAAACAATAAATGAAGATAGAAAACAAAATTTGAAGCTAGCAATTTTTTTCTTAAACTTTATATATTTATCGCCTTAAGTACCAATTTAGTCACTAAACTTGTATTCGTTTTTCAATTTAATCACTAAACTTTTAATTGAATCAATTTAATCATTTTACTTTACAGGAATGGTCAATTTGAGCACTAAACTTCTATTGAGTCAATTTAACCATTTTACTTTGTGGGAATGGTCAATTTGATCACTGAACATTTTTTTGTAATAATAATTTCAGAAATTAAAAAAAAATATAATAAATTATAAAAAAAATGGAAAAGAGTTATTATTATTATTATTATTATAAAATTTTATGAGTATTTTTTTATATTTATCTTTTTGTTCCTTATAAAAATATAATAAAAGAAGGATATTATTTATATCAAATAGATAGTTGAACTTACGCTGTTGAAATGATTTTATATATCCTAATTCTCGTGGGCATGATTTTAAAATGAAGATGTTCAGAATATATCTAGTATTTTGTTTTATGATCAAAGTATTAATCTACTCCCTCCTTTTAAAATTAATTATATTCCCTGTGTAATAATGAAATTAAATTAATGAGAATATTAATCTTTCTGTCGATAGCAATTTCATAAAATCATTTAATTTAGGGTAGGGTTACATATTGCTTTCTTTCTTTGGAAGATTAAATTAGCAGAGTACAAAAAGTAACAATTCAATGATACAAAAAAAAAAAAAAATCACCCGCAAAAGGATTTGAAAATAAAGAATGAGAAGAGTGCTACATGACATAAATAAATGAATAAAATAGTAATTATAATACTTAATCGGTCCGAAAGTGAATATCAGCAAAACAATGGAATAGTATTATATTTTTATAAGGAATAAAAAGTTAAATATAAAAAAGTACTCATAAAATTTTATAAAGAAATCTATAATAATAATAAAAAAAAAAAAAAACTCTATTCCATTGTTTTATGAATTATTATATTTTTTCAATTTCTAAAATTATTACTAAAAAAAATGTTCAATGGTCAAATTGACCATTCCCTTAAAGTAAAATGGTTAAATTGACTCAATTAAAAGTTTAATGATTAAATTGAAAAAACAATACAAGTTTAGTGATCAAATTAATACTTATGCCTATATTTGTATGAAGATTTCACAAAAATTTTGCATAGCCCGGAAACTGCAGCGGTGTGGAGTTCACCGAAATTTACTCAGTTTGGTGTTCGTAGCGGATGAAATTGCAGTTCTTTTTAGTTTCGAAAGATTTAGGACAGAGGGTGAAAGAGGGGTTTAGAAGATTTGGGGCAAAAGGTGGGAAAAATAAAATAAGCGAAGGGAAAGGTCTGGAGAGTGGAGCGAATCGGGAAAAAAAGAGAAGGTTAATTAATGCGGGTTTATGACATCGGGTTTATTCTCTCTTATTCATTTAAAAATGTGAACATAATAAAATATTCTGATGGTTCCAATCCCCATAAATATTTTATTCATTTAGAAAATTTGATTTCTAAAATAGCTTTCTTAGTAATTACCCAATATATTGATATTTCAAAATTAAATTAGAATTTCAACATATTTTTTTGAGACCTTAAAGTAATAATTTTAATGTCATAGAAAATTTTAATTAGCAAAATAGTTATAATACCTAAATATTTTTGTGTGTATACTTCATTTGTTCTCTTTTATTCCAGTAAGAATATTTAGTATTTAAGTAATTCATAAAAAGCATAATTTATCTACTTTTTCTTTAAAAATATAATTGATGGGTAAAACGGGCATAACCTGAACAATTCGACTTGAATGCCCTTTAAAATTGATTCAAATATCAAGAACCGACCTGACACCATTTAAATCAGTGACCTTCCTGATCAATGAATACCAACATCTTATGAACTTAGAAAAGATTTCTCTGGACAACGACCTTCTACCCAGAGAGTTTCGACCTATCTCATACACCCTTCACATCATGATTCAACTTCTATAGCCTTCTTCTCACCTCTGCAAACCTTAAATTACTCATCGTGACCTCTAAGAAGGCTAATCGAGACACTCAAAGTCAATCAGGAGGTTGTTGAGATGGCTTAAAGGTCGCTAGCGAGTTAGTAGATCACTCTCAAGAGACGTACAAGATATCTTTTTTTTTTTCATGGAAACTCCTTGATTTCTAAAGTAAATGGCTGGACATTGTCCCATAATCAATCTGACATGCCTACTTTCACATAATTGAGATCTACTTGAACAAAATAAATTCACCTAAATTGGTGGATTATTGATTCGATTGCCTACAATCAAGTTTGTACTGACAAGGGTAGAGAAGAAAAGACTTGGAAACAATGCAAGGATCATTTGACCAAAACGAACGGACTAGTAGCATACTTCAATGGTTGCTACAAATGACCACGCGACCTCAATCCTAGTGGATGGTCTGATTTGGAGTATATGCAAAGGGCACTCGACTTTCACCGTCAAGAAAAAGGTAGAAATTTCAAATTCATTTATCGGTGGGATGTAGGAAAAAAAGAGCCCAAATGGAGTCAAAAGTACATTCCAAATAATGTAAATAGAGCAAAGATATCTGAATCGTGAGCGTATACATCCTCTTTAGCTGTAGAATTGGGTGAATATCTCGTTCGTGAGGTTTGTCAAATGGGCCAAAAAGCTACCAAAAGGAAGGGGAAGGTTAAACAACAACAAGACCTAGTCCAGTTTGATGCTACTATACTTGATTACGAAAAAAGAAAAATTGCTGCCATTGAGAGGTTAACAAGTATAAGAGAAAAAAAAGATAGAAGTAAAACAAAAGGAGATAGGACTAAAAGGACAAGAGTCTATTTAGAATGCCTGGGTCACACTAACAACAAAACCCTCTGACTGTTTTGTGGAACAGAATATGCATCATTAACAAGTGTGCAATTACCTTCGAAAAAAAAAAATTTTAATAGTTTGGTTGTGTGATTCAATAGTGTAATATTTAATGTATTTTACTTTTACTTGTACTTGTGTGGTGTAATGTATTGAGATGTATTGTACTTTCATTTTCATTTGTGTAATGTACTGAACTTTTATTTGCATTTAGAGCACGTATTGTACTTTTTCTTTCTTTTCAGAAAATTAATATTATAAGGAAGAAAACAATATATTCCTTTTTGAGAATAAAATATTTCGAATATGATATGATGAGGATAAGATTTCGGATAGGATAGAATAGGATAAGGAAAAGATTTTGGATGGGATAGGATAAGATTTCGAGATCTATTCCTTATATAAATACTTCATCCTATGCCTCGTCCCTCACACACACTCTTCTACAATTTCATTATCCCTCATTTCTCTCAAAACTATCACCACCGACTTGAAAATGTTTGAAGAATCCGTTTGAGGGCAAGAACATATACCATTTTCTTGTGTAAGAGTTGGAGTCTGAATTTAGTCAGCGAGTAAGATAATATTTCCAACAACAAAGGCAACAAATAGCAAGTAGCTCTCAAAGGCATAGAATTTAGAAGAGCCTACATCGATCGGGATCTTGAAGAAGGAGAAGCTCGTTTGTTGAATGACTATTTCTCTGCTTCTCGAGAGCACACAGATGCACAATTCCGAAGGATGTTCCGAATGTGAAAGGATGTATTCCTTCGCATAGTCAATGAACTCTCAAGTCGGTATCCGTTCTTTCGAAGGAGAGTTGATGCTACAGGGAGGAGTGGTCGTTCCCCTCTTCAAACATGTATTGTCGGTATGCTGGCTTACAAAACACCCACTGATGAAATTAATGAAAACTTTCGAATTGGTGAAGGCACAACAATTGAGTGCTTAATGAATTTCATTAGATGTGTGAATGAGGGCTTTGGGCAACACTATTTAAGAAGGCCAAATGTTGATGACATATAATGACTGCATCAGATAGGAGAGGCCCGTGGCTTCCCCATAATGTTGGGAAACCTAGATTTTATGCATTGGGAATGAAAAAATTGCCCAATGGCATGGGAAGGCATATACACAAGGTGAGATCATGGTGCTCCAACAATAATGCTTGAAGCTGTTGCATCTCAAGATTTATGGATTTGGCATGCCTTTTTCGGGGTTGCTGGATCAAATAATGATCTCAACTTGTTGAACCAATCTAATTTGTTCACATGAAACTTACAAAGACAAGCTCCTCCAATTGACTTCACTGTCAATGGCAGACATTATAATACAGGGTACTACTTAACATATGGTATTTACCTTAATTGGGCAACGTTTGTCAAAACCATTCCATTGCCATAAGGGGAGAAGGCACATTGGTTCTCACGACATCAAGAAGAAGTGTGAAAAGATGTAAAGCATGTATTTGGAGTACTTCTAGCTCGTTTTGCAATCATATGAGATCTGACAAGGATGTGGGATAGGAAGATCCTTAGTGATATCATGCTGGCATGCATTGCACAACATGATAGTTGAAGATGAACGTGACACATATGGCAAAAATTACGATTTCGAATATTACATAATTGATGGACTAAGTACTTCAACAACAGTTGCGGTGAATCACGGACCTCTTCAAAATTTCATAGAAATTCTACAAACAAACGCTAATCTATGTGACAGGCAAATATATCATCAACTTCAAGCATACTTGGTGGAGCATATTTGATAGAAATTTGGAATTGACCAAGTTTAATTGTAGTTTTTATTAATTGTTTTTACTTTTATTTAGTCACTTTATTTTAACCGTATTGATTATCCTTTTTACGTATTATGTCGTTCTATAATAAAATTTTATAAGTTTATTAATTTCTTGCTGTTTTGAAAAAAATAATTAATTTCAGTGCTATTTCATTTTAAAAACAAAAAATAGTTATTTTAAAATATTTAATTTTTTAATAATAGTGTAAATGTAAAAAAAAAAAAAAGAAAAGAAAAAATTATTTTAAATGATGTAACAAATGAGTTGACAGGTGAAACCCACTTTAGGTGCTCTAAAAAGGAGAACGATTAGATGATAGGGGTGCTTACGAAGAAGATGCCTTAAAATGAATTTTTGGCATGTGGCACCCCCCAATAGGCACCCCTTGAAGGGGTGCACCATTTTAGTTACTCTAATATACATAACATCAGACCCTAATTCCCACTTCCAAAATACACCCTACACCCTAATTTATCAAGAGCGGGACATCGATCTAGTTTTCTTCCACAAAATTCAACACAAATGATTAAGGCCCAAAAGAAGACTCTTCGATGGCCCAAATCCAGAAGCACATGGACTTAGATGGCTAAAAGAAATAATAAATATTTAATGAAATGATTAAAGGTTGAGTAAATAGTAGTAGCAAGAGGATTTTTATCCCTTCTATTATTATTATTATTATTATTATTATTATTATTATTATTATTATTATTATTATTATTGTTGTTGTTGTTGTTGTTGTTGTTGTTGTTGTTGTTGTTGTTGTTGTTGTTATACATGGTTGTCAAAATCGAGAGTTAACTCGTAAACTCGCACGAGTTTACGATTTTATGGGATATAAAAGTGTAAAATCGGATCAAAATCGAAAATGGGAGTAAAATCGGTGAACTCGGACGAGTTTGACCGAGTTGTCCGAGTTCACTATTCCCCCAAAATCAATTCTGAAATTGAAATACCCAATTACAACCCGAGACCCGACCCGATTTGAATTCTAATTAAACAAACTTACAAGGAAATTTAGGGCATTTTTTCTCTTCATCGAATCAGCAGCTCTCTCTTCAGTCTTCAGTGAACTTTAGATCGGCTTCTTCTTCCTCAGGACCTCTCCCTGCAACGTTCAGTGGTTAAAAAACAACTGCTGATGCTGCTTCCCGCATTGGGTCTCGACGTCTGCAGAGTACAATCGAACTGAACTGATCTTTTCTTCCCTGCTACTGAACTGAAAGTTGAAACAGCTGCACTGCTACTGTAGTTACGCTGAAACAATTGCTGTTGTCTTGGTGAGTCCAACTTTGCTTGTGCTTGTGCAGCTGTGTTGACTTGCCTCTGTTTTTAGTTCACTTCTGTTCTTGACTTGCTGTAATTTTGATGTAACCATCCTTCTGTTCCTAATTGTCTTCAGAGAAGAAACCATTTCTTGTGATGAGCATAACGTAATTTTTTTGAAATATTGAATGAAAGTTATGATCCCCATAATCTCATGTTGAATGAAACATTTGTATGAATGTGTTTGAGTTGACTGCCATTTTTTCTACATAGCTGCAAATTGAATTGACTGCAATTGTTTCCTTTGGCTGCAATTTTTTCTGCATACCTGCAATCGTTTGAGTTGACTGCAATTGTTTCCTTTGGCTGCAATTTTTTCTGCATACCTGCAATCGTTTGATTGACTGCAATTGTTTCCTTTGGCTGCAAACTATATCCAATATTGTAAAGTAATTTTAAATGTTTTTTTTTTCACACTTCAGGAGATTACTATTTGTGGAAGAATGAAAAGTGATTTTCTTTCTTTTGATCTATTATTTCTTTATTTTTTTAGTATCTTGGGTGAACTGTTCAAGTGTTCATTATTTTGATAACAACCTTGCTTCCCAGTTTACAGAAATGCCTCCAAAGAGAAAAAATTCTAGTGGGATTCGTGCTGATATTGGGTGGGAACATGCTATTGACATTGATGGCAATGCTAGAAAAGCTAAGTGTAAATATTGCAATA
>JAOXNR010044034.1:0-19234 GCA_028571225.1 Parsonsia alboflavescens | reverse complement strand
ACTTGGGATTCTCTCCTTCCCAAGATTGAGTTCGAATTCAATTGTTCAATTAACAAGTCTACCCAATATTCTCCTTTTCAGATTGTGTATGGTAGGAACCCACGAAGTCCGATTGATCTCGCCCTCCCGGACAATGGATTTGTGTCCAAGAAGGTGGAGGAGCTCATTATGGACCTACAAGCTGTCCATGTCGCGGTGAAGTCCAATTTGGAACAGACTTACTCACGATACAAAGAGGAGGCGGACCAGAGCCGACAGGATGTTCAGTTCGAGGTGGGAGATCTTGTGTGGGTGACATTAACCAAGGAACGATTTCCATTGGGAACCTATCACAAACTGAAGGATAGGAAGATCGGGCCTTGTCAAGTTTTGGAGAAGCTGGGCACCAATGCTTATCGGCTTGAGCTTCCGGATGATCTCTGCCTTTCGAACGTCTTCAATGTACAACATTTATCCCGTTTTCATGGGGACAATCCGAGTTTGAGGACAAACTCTTCTGAAGAGGTTGAACCTGAAGCAGAGATGGCCCACGGAGATATTCTGGAGGGCCCACGTAGGTCCAAGAGGCTTCAGGAGAAGTTTCAAAATAATCGGAGGTGAACGGAAAAGTTTTTTGGGGTCGATTCGTAAAAACTGAAAAGTTGCAAGAGCGTCAGAATGAGCTCAAATTTTATAGGTCTATCCGGATTGGTCTAGGGATCAATACTCACAGTTTTACTGTGACCAAAGTAGTTTTTCGGCCTTCCGAGGTCATCTGGATGAACTTTCGTGCATTTTAAAAACTTTAGGGATCTTTTTGTAATTTTTCAATTTTTGTTCTAGGGTTTATTTAAGGCTGATTTTTTTTGTGTTGAACGACATTATTGTGTTTTTTTAAGTTTTGAGTTTCTGGCAATAAAATTCTTCTTAGTGTCTCAAGAATATTACCGTTTTATTCTTGATTCGCCCTTTCTTGTGAAAGACTTTCGAGTGAAGTTGATTACAGTTAAAGGTTCTATCTTTCTTCCCATCATTATTCCATTTTTTGCTTCAGATTGTTTTGATGCTTTAGTGAACTAGTAGATGATTTGAGTTTCGATCTGTAATATTTAGTAGTTTTGCCGAGTTCACTTAATTTCACGACGTTGTGATTTTGGATGACTTAGTTGAGGATAAGAAACCATTTTATGATGAGGGATTTCATTCAACAGTAGAACAATGTTAGTTTACAGCGGTGTTGTTTATCTCTGTTCATTATGTACAACTGTATGATAAGGTTATGTATGTGCAATTACTCCAAAATATTCAGTGTTGATTTGAATCTGCTACTACTCTTTTTAGAATCTATTTGCTAATTTAGACTTACAGTATTCATTTGCACCAGTTTTGGAAATATTAGTAGTTTACCCTTTAGTTAGAAAGCAGAAATGGATACAAAGATTGTAGATATGATATTCTCCCAAAAGCTATAAATTGTTTTGCATATAGACATAATTGGGGGTTAGGTTACATTCATCATCTAATCCTTATGTAAATGCTCCTTATTACACATGTTTATATGGTTGTGTATTTGAAGATTGTTCATCTTTGTTGGTTGACTGTGATGAGCCCAAGAGTGTTTGCACCAAATATGGTGTTAGTGGGTACCCAACTATCCAATTTTTCAGTTGAGATAACTTTGTGTGTGTGTATGTGTTGATCTTTTTTTTTTTTTTTTTAATAAGTTTTTTTAAATCCTTTTTTTCTCTTTGCTTAATTTTCTTTACTTCCCAGACAACATAACTTTCTGGGTACTCCTTAGGATTTTACTCTCATATTCACCTATCTTACATTTTACTCATTCATTTGGTTCAAAGTATATGTTGCTTTATCCTGTACATACTTTGCTTCCTCTACTTACTTCAATGTCAGAATACTTTCGGGTCTTGATTTTGTTAAAGAGGTGTTATGCCACTTTAAAATTGCATAGTATATATATATATATATATGAAAATGCTATAGAGGAGCGCACCATTGTTGGTTTTTTTTAAAGAACAGAAAAACAATTAATGGCAACAATCTGTATATTTTGTAACAAGACAAATATTGAAAGGGAACTACTTTTATTCTAGAAAACATCAAGTCTTAAATACAGACCAAAGCAGTTCAAAACAAACACTCGTTGGCCACTAACCAATCTACTTGTTTGGTCCGCAAAATTATCAACAAACCAATAGAATAGCTAAGCACTTCCTCCTAGCAAATAGATTGACCAAGTAAAAGACAACTTATTGATTCAAAAGAAAATAGATAATGTAGCCTTGATTCATCAGCACTCTCCTCCTAGATTAAGAGTTGCACACTCCTAGCTTTGCCCTGAGAAGTTCAAATCGACTAACAAGAAATGGCGTAGTGAATATATCTGCAATTTGTTTTTCTGAACTGCTGTACACCAGCTTCACTTCCCCAACATTCTACACTTCTCTCAAGAAGTAATACTTGACCTTAATATGCTTTGTTCTTCCATGAAATATTGCATTCTGTGAAAAGGCCAGAGTAGCTTGATTATCTACAAATATTTCTTTGCCTTCTTCTTGCTCCGAAAACAAATTAGCCATCAGCTTCTTTAACCATAAGGCTTGATTCACAATTGCAGTAGCAGTAATAAACTCAACTTCTGCAGTTGATTGAACCACTATTTTCTGCTTCTTTGAACACCAAGAAAAATATGCAGACCCAAATGTAAAACAATAACTTGAAGTGTTCCTCATATCATTTGTTGATCCTACACAGTAATTGTTAGAATACCCCTGTAACTTAAACTTTTGAACTCTATAGAACTTTATTCCATATGAAAGAGTACCTTTCAAGTACCTCAACAAGCTTATTGTAGCTATCATATGCAACTCACTTGCACAATTAAGAAATCTAGACAAGACACTTACAGTAAACATGATGTCTGGCCTAGTTGTAGTGAGACACATAAGACAGCCAATCAAACTTCTATAAACTCTTTCATCTACAGATTCTGATCCATCCTTCTTTTGAAGCTTTTCCTCTGGCCCTTAGGAGTACTCACACTCTTGCACTTCTCCATGTTGAATCTCTTTAGAATCTCCTTCAAGTACTTCTGACAGATGAAAACTTCATTCTGAGTTTGTCTAACCTCCATCCCAAGAAAATAAGACATCTCACCGAGATCAGTCATTTCAAACATCTTCTTCATCTCTTGCTTAAATGCAGTAATATGAGCACTATTGTTCCTTGTTACCAGCATATCATCCACATAAAGAGACACCACCACTAAATCAGATACTAATCGCTTGATATACAAAGTGGATTCACTAAGGCTTTTCTCGAAACCCAGACCCAGCAAGTGCTCATCCATCTTACTGGACGATGCTTTGGGAGCTTGCCTCAAGCCATAGAGAGCCTTTCTTAGCAAATACACTTTCTCCTTGTCCTTGGGTCACAAAGCCTTCTGGTTGCTCAACATAAATCTCCTCCTACAACACTACATTCAAAAAATGCAGATTTGAAATCTAACTGATACACTTTCCATCCTTGTTGAGTTGCCAAAGCAAGAATCATTCTAATTGTATCCATTCTTGCCATAGGAACAAAGGTTTCTGAGAAATCAACTCCCCAAACCTCTACATTTCCTTTCACTACCAACCTAGCCTTATGCTTATTCATTGAGCCATCAAGATTGAGTTTGGTCCTAAAAACCCATTTTACTCCAATCACCTTCTTGTCTTCAGGCTTTTCCACTAGCTTCCATTTTTGGTTCTTTTCTATCATAGCCAATCCTTCATTCCATTTATCCACATCTAATCACCTTTAGCTTCCTTATAACCTAAAGGTTCCAAAACAGCCATGCTGCACCTTTGATATATATCAGTCAGAGATCTTGGATCTCTGACTGGAACATCATCCATCAACTCGTCTGGTTTTAGTGAGACCTCCTTGTGGCTCATTTGTCCAATCCCATTGCTTATCTTCCAAAAACTGAACATCCCTGCTAGTGATCACCTTCCCTGTAAGTGTTTGATAGATCTTGTAACCTTTTGACACTGAACTATAGCCAACAAAGATCCCAGGTTCAACTTTCTCTCCCAGTCTCTTTTGACTTTTGGAATATGAGAAAAACACAAACAGCCAAACACCTTCAATTTTCTTAGAAATGGCTTAACACCAAACCAAGCTTCATAGGGTATCCGCCTCTCCAAGACCCTTGTGGGCAGTCTATTTAGTAGAAAAACTACGGTACTCGCTACTTTTGCCCAAAATTCCTTTGGTAGATTTTTTTTCGTGCATCAGACACCTAGTTATCTCCATAATGGTTCTATTCTTCCTATCACTACATTTTATTGTGGAGAGTAAGGAACAGTAAGCTAATGCTCAATTCCAGCTTCTTCACAGAAAGAATTAAACCTCTGTGAAGTGTATTCTATTCCATTATTAGATCTGATGACTTGAATCCTGCAACCACTTTGGTTCTAAAGCCATCTTTTAAACTTTAGAAATTCCTCAGCAACTTCTAACTTTTGCTTCATGAAGTAAATCTAGCACATTCTAGTATAATCATCAATGAAAATAATGAAATACTTATTGCTATTTAGTGAAGGAGTCACTTGTGGATGACAAAGATCTGTATGAATCAACTGCAATTTCTCTATAGCTCTCCAAGTGGATTCTTTGAATGGAAGTCTTGTTTGCTTGCCCAGTAAACAAGCTTTGCACCTTGTGATCTGCTCCTCCAAGCTTGGTAACTCAGTTGCTATTTCATTTCTTTGCATGAACAGCAAACCTTTGTGATGAAAGTGCCCCAACCTCTTATGCCACAACTCTGAATCACTAGCTTGACACTTGAATGCCACTTGTTCCTTCTCAAGAAGATTCAGAGAAAACTTTTATGTTGCATCTTTATCTTGAACAACTCCTGACCACTGGAGTCAAAGATCAAACATTTCCTTTCTTACCTTAAATCCCTTTTCTACCAACTGCCCAACACTCAGCAAATTCTAATCAATATTAGGCACATACATCATCACATTAGAGCCCGGCTTTGTACCAGCACAACTCTCTATTGCTAGTCCCTTTACCTTTCACTTCTAAGTACTCCCCATTCTCGATCCTCACTCTTGATTTCAATGACTTGTCAAGATCCATAAATGGATTTTCATCACTTGTCATGTGGTTTGTGCACCCATTATCAACAAGCCAACTGTCACCTGGATTACTAGAGGATAAACAAGAGGCAACAAATAGTTGATCTACCTCTTGCTGGACTGCCGCATGTACCTCACCTTGTTGTTGATCTCCCATCTCGTTGTAGAATTTCTCAATATGTCCAAGATTATAAACTTGTTGCACCTTACATCTGACCTCTTCCAACACCTAAAGTGTGGATGATTCTGTTTTCCACAATACTTATATGAGGAATACCTACCCCAATTGTTCCTGGAGTTGCCTGCATTATTCTCTGCTGCAAGCTTCTGAATCACTACTGTCATTCCATTTCTTGCCTTTCTCACCTACATTTTGCTATTCTTTGGCCTTCAAAGCTCCTTCTGTACTTCCTCCTAGTCTCGTTAACCTCCTTTGCTCTTATGCTTGTAGAGCACTTTAGCAATTCTGCCAACTTGATCTAAGACGAATCCTAGGTATTCTCCAAAGAGGCAATGGTTGCCTCAAACCTTTTAGGCAAAGAGACAAGAATCTTTTGCACTACCCTATTATCGGAGAGGTCAATGCCTAAAACTCTAGCCTGATTCGCAATGCTTACCAACTTATCAGAATACTCCTTAATTGTCTTAAACTCCTTCATCTACAATCAGTCAAATTTTGTGATTAGATTTAGCCCCTTCATGCTTCTGATCCTCTCATCTCCTTTATACTCATCTCTGAGGAAGTCCTAGATAGCTTTGGCTAATTCACAAGCCATAATTCTGCTGAAAATGGTAGGTGAGATAGCAGCATATAAACAAGACTTTGCCTTTGATTTCCTTTTTGTCCTCTTCTTGTGATACTTGATCTGATTGATGGTTGGATTTTCAGGAAGGGGAGCAACTTCATAATCTTGCTCCACAGCTTCCTAGAAATCACAACCCTCGAGATAGGCTTGTATTGTCATTGCCCATGCTTGATAATTTTCTCCATCAAACGCCCCTTGGAACCATTGCAGAAAAACCACTTGATCCTGCCTCCATCTTATCTTCTGCTTCTATGAATGCAGTCACAACTCTCAATCGATCTCACAAGTCACTCACAGCCCCCTTAAGATCAAGAAGGCTCTGATACCAACGTTGGTTTTTTTTAAAGAACAGAAGAAGAATTAACAGTAGTATTCTGTATATTTTGTAAGAAGACAAATATTGGAAGGGAACTACTTTTATTCCAGAAACCATCAAGTCTTAAATACAGACCAAAGTAGTTCAAAACAAACACACATTGGCCACTAACCAATCTGCTTGCTTAGTCCACAAAAATAGCAACAAACTAACAAAATAGCTAAACACTTCCTCCTAGAAAATAGTCTGACCAAGAAGAAAACAACTTATTAACTCCTAAAAATAGGACACTAGCAAACCGACTCAATAGAAAATAGATAATGCAGCCTTGATTTATTAACAACTATTAAGTCTTTAACTGCCACAGTTAACAATTAACTATTTTTTATTTAAAAATAAATAAATTTGATCCCATACCATAGGGTTTAGTTTATCCTTTTAGGGTATAATATATAAAATATATTTATAAAAAATAATTTATTTTATTGAAGATTTTATTGTTTAAAAATAAAATCAGATGTTGAAAGTTAATTTTGACCATTAGAAAATTAACTGTACACTCTATAAGGAGTGTAGTATAATATATAAAATATATTTACAAAAATTAATTTATTTTATTGAAGATTTTATTTTTTAAAATTAGATGTTGATTGTTAACTTTGACCGTTAGAGATTTAACTGTACACTCTGTAGCATTGTTTCAAAACTAATTACAAGTAATTTTTCCTCCTATGTTTTACTGCAGCATTTGAGTGTCTATTTTTTCTTTTCTTCTCTTGTTTCTCTGTTGAATTTGATCTCGTGAGAAACACGAGGCCATAAATATATATATATATATATATATATATATAATCATGCAAATTAATCTAAGTGATAAAGCTAAATTAATAAACACAATTAATGATGAAAACAAGAATTGCACAAATACTTAATAATAAAGATCAAATCTTTATAAGGAAAAACAAATCAAATCTCATAACCCCATATAGAAATAACCTATTTCAGGTTTTTGTTAACAAAAGAGAATTACTCACAAGATATGATCAATAAAATCGAAAAATACATAAGAAAAGAGAAAGTGAAATCTGCCCTTTGTCTTGGAAAATTCTTGGGAAATCAATCTTGAATTATGTCTCTAAAACTATGAAAAATCACCTATTTCTTGGAGTAGAGATTCCTTACAAATAAGTAATTACCTAATAAAAATCAAGTAATGAAATAAAATCCTAATACAAAAAGGAGTAGTAGAGAAAATAATCAAATCCTAATTTAATTGGAAGTCAATGTCACTACTCAAATAGTGTTCGGTGCCTGTTGGGGTTATCTGATGCCGGATGGAATCCCAAAATTTCTGCAAACTTTCTAGTGATGATCCGGCGAGTTGTTCAGAAGGTCTACCGGTGCTACGTCTAGGTTCTAGATGGCTTGCTGGTGCTCCCTGGCTTTGCTTCATAATGCCCTGATCTCATTTCTCATGCCAAATTGATAATTCTCCGAGCACTTCGTAATCAAAAACTCCTACAATCAAAAATAAAGTATAGGGAAGTAAAATATATCTAAAACAACATAATTAAGCTAACTTAGGTAAGACAATGACATAAAAAGGACATAAAACTTAGCATAATTATGTACAAATAATTCTCTCACAGTTAGAATTTTGCTTGTCCTCAAGCAAATCTATCTTTAATTGCCAATAACACAAAGAGTCATATTATAATCTCCAAATTAAACACAAGACATGAAACCAAAATGAATAATTGATGACTAACCCTTCTTAACCAAACTACAAATCCCGTTAAAACAAATAAGTGCATAAAGTGTGTGAAATATTCAATTCTTTATCCAACATAACCAAGAATCTTTTAATCTTCAAGTTTTGAAAATCATTTGAATCACATTAAAAATCAGATCAATCGATCAAACTCTCTCAAAAAAGAATAACACCAGAAGCTTTTAAAGAAGAAATCACAATCATAAACTTGTCAATCTACACATTCTTTACTAATGATAGAAACAGGTTTACTTGGATCAAATAGAACTTTTGGCCTGTAATGTTAGGCTTTTGGAATTGGCTATTAATGAAGGGTAAGGATAAGAAAATTTATAATATGAGACATTAGATAAATTCAAAAATTAAGGTCAAAACTCATATTACACATATTATTAACATGAATCAACAATTTCCTTTTTTCACCAACTTCTTTCATTGCTCTTCCTTTTGTTTCTTTTTCACAATAGAGCACCTCTGTTTCTTTTCTTTAAAGAAAAATTTTTTTTTTTATTTACATGTATTTTTTTATTTTAATACACTTCATCATATTCTATTTTCTTTTTCTTTTCTTTTCTTTTTATACAAACCAAAGCCCTCCCCCCCCCCTCCCCCTCTTTTTTCTTTATTCATCACAACCCTTACATCCTTAATTCTCTTTCAATTACTCACTTTTCATCGAACATTCAATTCTTGAAAAAATGATTCCAAAACAACATGGACATTATTCCCTTAAAAACTTTTAAAACATAGGGAAGAAAAGTAGATAATGAGGCTTAAAATCAAAGAAATAGAATAGTTAGAAATTATTCTCATTTAGGCTCAAATAAGGACCAAAGGATATATTGTAAAAGGGTAGGCTTAAAGAAAGACACAAACAAGTCAAAGAAGGTTTTATGTCGTCCCCGAGTTAACTACGTTTCTATGGAGATTTCACCTCAAGCATGTGTAAAGACAAGTTCTCGAGTGATAAGAATGAAGTTAAAAGTGAAATTCCAACTCAAGACAATTCTTTCAATTAATCCTTCTCTCTAGTATAAAAAGAATCATGAAGATTATTTATGAGAAAAATTATTTTTCATAGGGTTATGTAAGATTCAAAATTAAGCTTCAACTTTGTAAAGTTGTGTGAATTTTAGTTCAAAAAGTTATTTGGGATTGTAGAAGGAAAAAGAAGTTCAAACAAGATCAAACGCAAAAAGGTTTCAACTTTTTCATTTCTAAATTCAAATATTATTAATCATATCATTAGCCACAAAAACAAGAAAAACAAACTATCCTAAACATTAAAAATATCATGAACAAGTATAAAAACATGAAAAATGAAAAAAAAGGCAAACAAAGCCACCTAAGAAAATGAAAATATGACAAAAATAACATATAAAAGACAAAACACACCCCCACACTTAGAGTTGGCATTGTCCTCAATGACATTAAAGACAAATAAGAAAAAAAAAATAAAAAGAGGGAGGAGGATAGTAAATGTTAGGAGGATTAACGACAGAATCCCAACTAAGAACATGAAAGTTAGATGTTATTCCAAATTGTCCTTCTAGTGGTTCAACAACTTTATATTCAAAAGTCCATAAATGATTTGCTCTTTCTTCTAACCATGTTTGATTTTCCGAAGAAGTAAACATGTGTGATCATATAGGGGAGGTGGTGGTTGTGGATATGCTGCTCTTTTAGAAGTGCTAGACCTCTTTTCTTTGATAGGCATTTTCACAAACATTTGGTATGTACTGAAATTTTTTTCAAGAAATAAGTGAATTTAACAACAAATTTGAGCTTCTTATAACTTAAGAAAACAAAGATAATTTAATAACAAGTAATCAACTACAACTTCAACACAACAATCTCTAATCAACAAATGCCTATTCGCCTCCAACAATCATAATAAAATGCAAAGCAATTTCAATTGATAATAACCAACAATATCAAACATAAAAGAGGGTTAAAGAACAAATTTATCGCACTTAATTAGCAATTTCTTGAATTAGGAAACACTCCCAATGTGAAATTCAGATTTGAGCTTTGGGAGGAAAAGAGGGTGTAAGAATGTTGAATAGAGAGAAAGAAAATTGTAGGTTGATGATAGAGGATGGATTCAATGGAAGAAAAATAGCATTTGGATGTTGAATATAATGATTTGGAAGAAGAATTTGAGAGATGAAGAGTGAGGGTTTTAGTTTTTTAGAGAGAGAGGAATTTTCGAAATCATGAAGGAAAGAATGAGAGAAAAGAAGTGAAAAGAGAATAAAAAAAATAATAAATTAAAGGGTCTGTCCAGCGTCGGGTGGAATGTTTTCAACGCCTAATGGGGTGTGGCTGCATTTTCTAACCTATTCGATGCTGCATGCTGCTCGACTCGACACCAGATGGTTCTTCTGATGAGCTCCCGGGGCGCCGGATGGCTATATCTGGGGAGGGTTCGTGCTCCTCCTGTGCACAACTTCTATTTCCTTTTGTTTTCGTTCTGATTTGATTATTTTCTATAAAATTCAAAATGGGGTTACATTCAAAACATATAAAAATACATAAAAAACTACTAAATGAAAAGAAAATAGGAAATTAAAGAAAGAAATCTTATTCTTGGGTTGCCTCCCAAAAGTGCCTTTGGTTAATATCGTTTGGCTCGACATTATGCCTTCGTTTAAAGTTCGTCATATGATGATATCTCATGGTCCATCATAGTTATTATATGATATTCAAAACCTTCATAGAATGGTTTGAGATGATGTCCATTGACTTTGAGCACTTTACTTGTTTCAAGACTAAGAACCTCAATTGCACTATGTGGCAAAATGTTAGTAACAACAAATGGACCAATCCACCTTGACATCAATTTTCCACGAAATAACTTAAGTTTAGACATATAAAGCAATACCTTTTGACCAACAAAGAACTCTGCATGAGACAAGAATTTATCATGATAGATTTTTGTTTTCTTTTTGAAAATTGAAGCATTAACATAAACATCATTCCTTATCTCTTAAAGTTCTTGAATTTGCAATTTTCGATGATTACAAGCATTAGAGAAATCAAAGTTGCATTCCTTAATAGCCCAATATGCTTTATGTTCATTTTCCATAGGATGATGACAAGCTTTACCATAAACTAACCTATAAGGAGATATGCCAATAGGTTTTTTAAATGTAGTCCTACAAGCCCATAGAGCATCACCCAAACGTGAACTCCAATCTTTTCTATTAGGATTGACTACATTTTCAAGAATGGACTTAATTTCTCTATTAGAAACTTTAGTCTGGCCATTAGTTTGTGGATGTTATGCAATGGAAACTCTATGTTGAACATGATAACGTTTAAACAAAGCCTCAACAACCTTGTTGCAAAAATGAGTTCCTCTATCACTTATTATAGCCTTAGAGATGCCAAATTTGTTAAAAAAGTTATCTTTTATAAAATCAACTCCAACTTTAGCATCATCAGCCCTTTTAGCTTTAGCTTCTACCCATTTAGACACATAGTCAACCACAAGCAATATGTAAAGATTACCAAAAGAAGATGAAAAAGGTCCCAAGAAATCAATTCCCCACAAATCAAATATTTCACAAGTAAAAACATTAGATATAGGCATCTCACCTCTCTTAGATATGGTTCCAACTCTTTGGCATTCATTACATGCTTTACCATACAAATATGCATATTTATTCAAATTAAGCCAATAAAATCCACATACCAAAATTTTATGAGCAATCCTTTTGGGACCAAAATTACCTTCGATTTCATATTTGTGACAAAATGCTAAAATAGATGCAATTTTATTATCAGATATACAACATGAATCACATTATCAGAACAGATTTTAAACAAAGAAGGATCATCCCATAAGTAGTCTTTAGCATCACTTTTAATCTTATCTTTTTGAACCTTTGATAGTTCAGACTATAATTCCCTAGTCATAATATAATTAACCATATCAGCATACCAAGGAAGAAAACCATGAAACTTATATAAGTGCTCTTTAGGAAAGGGTTCAGAGATTGGAAATACTTCAAATTCATAAGTTAGCCTACTTAAATGATCAGCTACTTAATTCTTACCTCCTTTTCTTATCTTTGATCTCAATGTCAAATTCTTGAAATAACAATATCCAACATAGGAGCCTAGGCTTAGATTAATTTTTCTTGAGGAGGTACCTAAGTGTTTAGTACCTAAGAAATAAGAATGAAACTTTTCTAATGCAAAAAAAAAAATAGCAATAGCTCCTCCGTGCTAGTGTAATTGCATTGAACAACATCTAATGTCCTTGATGCATAGTAAATTACGTATGACACCTTGTCCTTCCTTTGACCTAAAATATCTCCAACTGCTTTATCACTAGCATCACACATTATCTCAAAAGGCAAATTCCAGTTAGGAGGTTGGATAAGAGGTGCAGAAATTAAACTTTTCTTCAAAACATTAAAATCTTCCTTGCAAGCATCATTAAAATCATAAGGAACACCTTTTTGGAGCAGTAGATACAAAGGTTGAGCAATTTTAGAAAAGTCTTTTATGAACCTTCTACAAAAACCAACATGACCAAGAAAACCTCCTACCCCTTTTAAATTAGAAGGAAAAGGAAGAGATTTGATTACATCTACCTTTGCCTTGTCTACTTCAAGTCCTTTTGCTAAAAGCATATGTCTTAAAACAATGCCTTGCTCCACCATAAAGTGATACTTTTCAAAATTGAACACAAGGTTAGATTGAACACATCTTTTAAGAACATGGTCTAGATTTTCTAAACATGCATCAAAAGTATCTCCAAAAATGGTAAAATCATCCATGAAAACCTCAATGATATTAGTTACATAATTAGAAAAAATAGACATCATGCATCTTTGAAAATTAGCATGCGTATTACACAATCCAAAAGGCATTCTTCTACATGCAAAAGTTCCAAATAGACTTGTAAATGTGGTTTTAGCTTGATCCTGACGGGTAATTGCAAGATGAAAATATCAGGAAAACTCATCAAGAAAACAGTAATGAGATTTCCCTACTAGACGTTCTAACAATTGATCAATCAAGGGAAGGGGAAAGTGATCCTTTCTAGTAGATACATTCAGTTTCCTATAATCAATACAAACACGTCATCCACGTTGTACTGTAGTTGGTACCGTATCACATTCATCATTCTCAATAACAGTTATTCTAGATTTCTTATTGACTACATGCACAAGACTTAGCCATTAAGAATCAGTTATAGGATAGATGATACTTGCATCAACAAGCTTTATTACCTTTTTCTTAACAACCTCTTAACATAGGTGGATTCAACCTTCTTTGTGCTTCCTTGCAAGGTTTAGCCTCATCTTCCAACAAAATATAATGCATGCATGTAGATGAACTAATTCCTTTAATATCAAATAATGTCCAACCAATTGTAGTTACATTATTCCTATGAACATTGACTAATTTTCCTTCATGATTGTAAGGAAAATTACTAGCAATTATGACAGGAAATGAGTTCCCTTTACCCAAATAAGCATATTTAAGATGAGAAAGCAAAGGCTTCCGTTCAAGTGAAATGGGACATTCAATAGAAGGTTTTAACTTATCTTTAGAGATAGGCAATTCGAGCAAGATCAGACATAACACATGCAGACAAGTCATTCACAATGTCAATTATATCTTGGTCCACATTCAAAGATAATGCATCCATGTTTTCTTTATCAATGCCATGAGTAAGAATGGCATGCATAAATTCATAATCAGATTGCTCATGCATCTCATCAACCAAAGGATCTACAATATCTAGCATAGACATAGCGCATTCATCAGATTGGTATTTGATGGCATCAAAGATATTGAAAGAGATTTTCTCACCATCAGATTCCATAGGTAAAGCTCTATCATGCACCTATATCTTAGTGTTCGTAGTTTTCAAGAATGGTCTTCCTTAAAGAATTGGAGAATGAGTAGAAGAGAAATTATTACCATCATCTGTTTTGAGGACATGAAAAATCTGCAGGAAAAACTAAGTTGTTTAACTTTAACCAAAACATCTTAAATAACTAATTCAGAATATGCAAAAATTCTATCAGCAAGTTGAATAACTACTCTAGTATCCTTTAAAGGTCTAAGATTAAGAGAAGAGTAGACAAACAATGATATGACATTTATTGATGCTCCTAGATCTACCATGCATCCTGCTATGCAACCATTACCAATTATACATGGAATAGTAAACATACTTGGATTTTCCTGCTTTTGGGGAAGGTTTTTTTAAGAACTGCTAAAACATTCTCCCCTACACTTACCTTTTCATCCTCTTTTAGTCTTTTCTTGTTTGTGCACAATTCCTTCAAGAACTTTGCATATCTTGGAATTTGCTTGATTGCATCTAAGAGCGGGATGTTAACTTCCACCTTGCGGAATGTCTTGAGAATATCCTTTTCCATCTCTTCTTTCTTATTTCTACAAGAAGTGAAGGAAAAGGGAGACGTACCTCAAGGGGTTAAGTTTCTCCCTTTTTCTCTTCTTCTTTTGGAGAAGAATTCTGAGATGGTTTTCCTACGACAATCAACTCTTCTTCTTCAATTACACTTTGCTTCAATGAAGGATCTTGCAATTCCTTACCACTCATTAAAGTCATGGCACTAGAATTCTCAAAAGAATTGATAGGTTCTGAGGGTAGGCTCTTAGATCCTTGGAATTTGAACTAGTTTACTTTAGATTCCAGTTGTCTCATTTGTCTTTCAAGGCTTTGAATGCTAGCTTGAGTGTTTTTTTGGAAGGCTATAGCATTGGCGATTAAGGTTTTCATCATCTCTTCCAAAATAGAATTGGATGGGGTAGATTGTGAAGGATTGAGAGCATTTAAATGACCTTGGGGATTGACTTAGTAAAAATGGAGAGGATTTCTTTGAGGTTGGTTTTGGATTTGAGCTGGATTTCCAACTTGATTCCATCAGAAGTTTGGATGATCTCTCTAGCCTTTATTATATGTATTTGTATAGGGATTGTGAATAACTTGAGAACCAAAGAAATTTCCTACAGCATTAACACTGGCATCTTCTACATTATAAGGACAAAGATCAGTAACATGTTCATAACTACAATAAATATTGCTAGAATTGACAGGTGCTTGTGTTCTAGTTTTCATAGTTGAAAACTTTTCAAACAAATTAGTGATCTTATCCAGTTTCGTGTATGTAGAATTGACATCTCCATCCTTCCTTGGAATACTATCAGTTATTCCTGTTGTTCGTACAGAAGATGTAAGCTTGTTAAACAACTGTCGAGCATCTATTGGATATTTTTCCAAGAGTGATCCTTGGATAGCTGCATCTATCATCACTCTGTCTATATCATTTACTCTTTCATAAAAATGCTTTATTAGATCGGCTTCTGATATCTGATTGTCAAGTAAAGTAGTTAGCAATTTTTTAAACCTGAACCAATACTCATGAAATTTTTCATTAGGACCCTAGCTAATACCTGCAATATCTTTCTTAATAGGCAAAACTCTAGAGGCCAGAAAATATTTTTCAAGAAAAGTTTGCTTCATGGTTTCCCAATTAGCAATAGATCTATGAGGCAATTCATATAACCAGTCTCTAGCATAACCTTATAGACTAAATGGAAAAGCATGTTACTTTATTACCCTCTTCTGTGGTTCCACCTTGTTTCAATATAGCACAAATAACATGAAAATCTTTTAGATGTTTGTGAGAATCATCTTCAAGCATTTCATGAAAAATAGGTCATAATTGAAGAAAACCAGTGTGCAATATAAAATTCTCATCAATATTAGGAAAATCAATAGCCAAAGGATGATCAATAAATGTAGGTGCAATTAATTCCTTAATAGTTCATATATCATTGTTACCTCCATTAGCACCATTACCTCTATTAGCACCATCATTACCTATGGGAATAATATTCTCCAGGGAACTATTATTCATCTACCATTATGTCCATTATCTCCATTCCTATCATTGTTTTCTGCCATTAAAGAAGATGAACTTGAATTGCTTGAGAGTTCTGAAATTGGATCTTCGTAGACTGTGATATCAGCTTGGTATTCCTTTTTGCTTCATAAGCTCATCAACTGGGGAGATTTCTTGAAAATCTGTGGGCAAGAAAAAGAAAAAACTAAAAGATTAATTGGAAAAAATTAAACTTTGATAACAATTCCCTGACAAAGGAGACATAATATGGTCTTTCATTGTAACACAAACAAATTAAACTTATCTACCAAACCTAATGCAGTTGTGGCAAGTAGGGTTCAACCCACAGGGAATTAAATTTAAGTTTAATAAAAACCATTAAGTAACAATGGGATTTTTTAAAGAGTTTATAAAATAAAATCAAACAAAGAATTTGAAAGCTAATTTAAAAATGAGAATATAGATGAGAAAGCTGTTAACAAGAAACAATCATAGGTCAATTTCTATGGGGCCAATCATTGATCAAATAACACAGTTAAGTAGTTGGTTTTAGAATTTGTCTTAGCGCTCAAATTCCTATCCTTTAAATAGATCTACTTCTCGTAGAAAAAATAAAATCCTTAATTTAATCAATTAAACCTACATCATAGCGAATAATAAATTTAATCCATTAATTGCATAAGTATGAAAGCATCACCAACTTCAAATTATATAAACAAAATAGTTTTAATTCATACAATTCTCTATTGTCAAATAAAGTTGTTAGCCAAACTAAATTTAAACAATAGTTGTTACTAGGTGGATTTATCAATCTTAGCATATTTAAACCAAAGCAGTATAATTATGAAAATTAATAAACACAATTAATAAGATAAAAACAAAAATTGCACAAATACTTAATAATAGAGATCAAGTCTTTATAAGAAAACACAAACCAAATCTCATAACCCTATATAAAAATAACCTACTTTATGTTCTTGTTAACAAAAGAGAACTACTCACAAGACATGATTAATAAAATTAGAAAAAACATAAGAAAAAAGAAATAGAAAATCTACCCTTTGTCTTCGGAAATTCTCGAGAAAAATCAATCTTGAATTGTGTCTCTAAGACTACGAAAAATAACCTATTTATAGGAGTAGAGACTCCTTTCAAATAAGTAATTACCTAATAGAAATCTAATAATGAAATAAAATCTTAATACGAAAAGTAGTAAAGAAAATAATCAAATCCTAATTTAATCGGAAGTCAATGCTGGTGGTCAAACGGTGCCCGATGCTTGTTAGTGTTGTCCAGTGCCGGGTGTAATCAAAAAATTTCTACGAACTTTCCAATGCCGATCTAATGCGCTATTCAGCTGGTCATCCAAAGCCGAATGCACGGTCCGGTGCTGTGTCTCTGTTGTGGATGGCTCGCTGGTGCACCCGGGCTCTACTTCATTGTACCCCGATCTAGTTTTCTTGCATTAAATTGATAATTCTTAAAGTGCTTCTTAACCAAAAACTCCTACAATCAAAAATCAAGTATAGGGAAGTAAAATATATCTAAAATAGCATAATTAAGCTAAGTTACTTACGATATGACATTAAAAAAATATAAAACTGAGCATAATTATGTACAAATCAATCTTTTTGATTTGTCTCTTCAGAACTCACGTGCTCATTTTCCAATATCACCTTATTAAAACAAAATTCTTAATAGAAAATTGATGCAAAGTCATATAGTACTACTGGTGTCCACATTATTAAGGTTCACTTAGGCATTAAATGCTCCAAATTTTGCTTCCAGATTCCACAGAAGTATTCTTTTATGTCAATCAATGGCATGGCCCTCAGTTTTTTTATGGAGTCCTTAGTGCTATGGACAAATATGTAGTAGCAAAACAATTTTTTAATGAAGTTCTAAGTTTCTCTCATTAATTTGTACCCTTATTTCATGTTTGCTCTGTGACGTGTTTTTTGTGTTATGTCGGTGGCTGGGCATGCGTCGTAACTTAAACAAATTAATACCTAACTTTTCTTAACATATAGCAAGGGCAAGTAAGGGTTGATCCCACAAGGAATTGGTTCTAAGAAAAAACCTACTAATTGACAAGGTTCGTGGGATAAAATTGAGGTGTTAAAAATCTACATCTTAAAAAGAGAAAATTAAAAGAAATCAATTCACAGATAAGAGTTATCAATCAGGAAAGTAGTTAACAAGAAAAATTCATAGATCATTCTTTATGAAGAAAATCATCGATAATATAATTGAGCAGTTGATTTTAGAATTTGTCTTAATGCTCAAATTCATATCCTTTAAATAGATTAATTCCTCGTAGTAAGAAATAAAATTCCTCTCTTAATCAATTAAACCTAAGTCTTAGAGAAGAATAAATTTAATCAATTAAATTTGTAAAACATGAAGGCATCATCAACTTCAAATTACTTTAAAAAAGTAGTTTTAATTCATGCAATTTGATTATACAACGGTTTTAGTAATATATATGGCTGCCATTTATAGCCTTATTTTTGATAATGCTTTCCCAAGTTTAATCTAAATTAACAGTTCACTTTCAGAGTTGATCGGACTATGAAAAACATTAAATAAAAATTGATTTAAAAGACTACAATTGCATAAATAAATAAGCTTTAAGGTAAAAACTTAATCAAATTGAACAAAGGGTTCCATTAATGCCCTAGAAAAATATTTAATTCAACATATTCATAACATTAATTTCAAAAGAATAAAAAAACTGGCCACAATACTTAGGCAAGAATTAAAAGGAGAGTAAAGAAAAAGAAATTCTAAGTAAGAAAATCTTCTCTTGAATTCTCCTTCGGTCTGCATGTTCAAATAGTCTCCAGGTCTTGTTCCCTATCTTTCTGTACTGATCCTCTAGCAGTTTTTTCTCACTTTTGAATCGCAGTTGTCTCCCACTTTGGAATTCCCTAACTCTTGTTGTTTTCTTTCCCCTCTATTTAATTAATTGGCCTCATTCCACAAAGATTTAGGAAACTAATTATAAAATAATAAATTTGACAAAAATCGTCACTTTGATCAGTTGACTTTTTCACTTTGCTTGGGCCAAAACTGTTTTACTTAGGCAAGAATGTATTCTATCTAGAAATTGCCATCAATCTTTTTAAGCACTTTTCAACTCCCAAATTTCTTTCAATCTTCTCTAGAGTGCTCCCATGAATTCATTCATTGAAGAGATTACCAATTAAAGATACAAAAACTCCAAAACGAGATGAAAAGTAAATAAACTTACACTTAATAAAAATTTATCAAATCCTATTCCTAAACTAACTAAATCTACATAAAAGACTACA
>JAOXNR010044003.1:0-19242 GCA_028571225.1 Parsonsia alboflavescens | reverse complement strand
TCGACCCTACTTGCCCTAACTGCATTAGTTTTGGTAGATAGGTTTAATTTGTTCGTGTTACGACGCACGGTCATCAAGTCACTCAAGGGGCTCTTGAGAACCCTCAATACCCTACACTTCTCGCATATTTCCTCTAGGGTTAAGCGGGTGGAGTAGGAGCTACAAGTGGCCACATCCCTTCTACATGATCATCCCAGTGACACGATTCTCAAAGGCAAGGTGGTGGAGCTTAGGAAGAAGGCGACAAAGTTGGCCCTAGTCGAACGGGCCTATTACTCTCAAAAAGCAAAATGTACATATATCAACATGGTGGATAATGGTACCAAGTTCTTCCATGACTTGGTCAAGAGGAACAACAAAAGAAACCACATTGTGGCCCTCACAAGGCAAGACGCTTCCGTTACTCATAGTTATGAAGAAGTGGGTGAGACATTCGTGGCATACTATCACAATCTTTTAGGAACTGAGATGGAGGTCACTAGGCCGAGAGAGGAGGTCTTCCGGATGGGGAATATGGTCACAAGGGAACGGGCCACCACACTTTGTTCGGAGGTGAATGATTGCGAGATCAAGGAAGCCCTATCGAGCATCAATGAGGGGAAGGCCCCAGGGCTATATGGGTATTCCTCGGGATTTTTCAAGGAATGTTGGGATGTGGTTGGATCTGATGTATGCAAGGCGGTCATGGAGTTCTTTGCATCCGGATGGCTATTGAAGCAACTTAACCATTCGATTATTGTCTTGGAGTCCAAGAAGGCGCAAGCCCCGATGGCTGAGGATTATCGACCTATTTCATGTTGCAATGTGGTCTATAAGATTATATCTAAGATTCTTTCACGACCGCTTTCCCCTCTCTTAGTGGATGACCGTCAAGCGGCCTTTGTTTCCGGTAGGAGCATTGTGGAGAATGCATACCTCACCCAAGAGTTATTGTTGCAATACAATCGCAAAACGGGCCTCCCCAAGGTGTGCCCTTAAGATTGATTTGAGGAAGGCTTATGATACCCTATCGTGGAAGTTCTTGCATGAGGTCCTTACATGCCTTGGCTTCCCTATGAGATTTGTGGAGTGGGTGATGCAATGCATGACTACCATATCATTCTCGATCCAAGTTAATAGTTCTCTCTATGGATTTTTCAAAGGGCAACGGGGGCTACATCGAGGTGAACCCCTTTCTCCATACTTGTTTACCATTTGCTTGGAATACCTCTTTAGACTTTTGAAGATGGCTACCCTTGATACGGCTTTCAACTTCCACCCTAAGTGTGGTCCCTTTAAGATCACACACTTAGCATATGAGGATGATCTATTGGTGTTCACTCGGGGGAATGTAACCTCAGTCAAGATCGTAGTGGACTGCTTACGGGAATTTGGAGCGGTTTTTAGGCTTTTGGCTAATCCGTTGAAGTCAAAAGTGTTTGCGGCTGGCATAACTCCTAGAGAGATACGGGAAATCCTAGACTACACGGGCTTCTCCATTGGCACCATGGCGTGTAGGTATTTGGGGATCCCATTGGCCCTCGCACGTCTCAAGATGGCACATTACACAGGCTTCTTGGATGAGATTGCGAGCCACATTTTTGCATGGAAAAACACTAGCTTGTCAAATGCCGGGAGGATGGAGCTAGTGAAGAGTGTCCTCCAAGGGACGGTTTGTTTTTGGTTAAGTATCTTGCCATTGCCGAGCACGGTGGTTGAAAGGGTGACCACACTTTGTCGGAACTTCCTATGGGGAAAGGGCAGGGCCCCCGTGGCTTGGAAGGACCTTTGTTACTCGAAGCAAGAAGGTGGATTGGGCTTTAGAGACTTGAGAATTTGGAACTGAGCCCTCCTTGCCAAAACACTATGGAATGCACATGCTAAGAAAGACACGTTATGGGTTCAATGGCTCCACCATTACTACATTGGCTCGTTGGATCTTAGGAGAATCTCAAAAAGGAAGGATGATTCGGTTTTGTGGAAGAGACTCATGGAAATCAGGGACATGCTACTACTAAGGGAAGGAACCCCGGAGGCTGCGACTGCAAGGATGCAGTGCTGGACTCGTGATGGTCGGTTCAATACCAGGAAAGCCTACGAGGGGCTGAGACAAAGGAAGCCTCGGGTAATCTAGGGGCTGGATATTTGGCGGTACTGGGCTCCACCCAAATTGTCCTTTACAATGTGGCTAGCCATTCAGGACAGGCCGACAACCAAGGATTGGCTCCCCTTCCTTGCGTTGGATACTAGGTGCTGTTTATGCCGGAGCAGTCTAGAATCCCACCAGCACCTCTTCTTTGCTTGCCAGTTTTCATGGAGCGCATGGCAGAAACTTAGGAGATGGATGGGCATTAGGAGACAGATGACGACACTGAGCTCAGCCATTAAATGGCTTAGGAAGGAGGCATGCGGGACATCATGGCAACCGAAGCTCAAACGACTTGGGCAGCTCACCACGATATACTATACTTGGAGGATTAGGAACCGAGGTATTTTTGAAGGCCAAACGGCCGATGTCGATAATGCATGCTTTAGGATCAAGACACAAGTATAGAGGGTCATGTATGCCCTGTATCCTAATGTCTTATCCTTTTTGGATATGAGCACATAGTTATCTATTACTCCCTTGTATATGCCCCTCGAGTATGCCCGAGTATTTTGTATACTTCGATTTATAATACATTTTACATTTAGATTTTTAAAAAAAAGAAAATATTTTAATACTTTCTTTTTAGATTGAATTTTATACATTAACTATTTCAAATGCTATTTATTAAATATTGTACCAAAGTTTTATTAGGCATCACATGTGGCTATAACGGTAATAAGATTTTTTTTTTTTTTTTGAAGATTTCTTCTGGAATAAATAGATAGTGAAGTTAAATTAATGAAGATCTTCAATAATATAAGAAGTATTGGATTGTATTTCACTTTTCAATAATAGAATGATAAATAAATTAATAAAAAGAAGTGATCAATATATAGAAAGATAAAAATGCTTTGTTTGAATAATATTAAAAAATAATAATAAGGAGACATTCTAAAAAAAAAGGGAGGATATATAAAAGCTTTTTGACTTTTTTTTTTTTTTAAAAAAAAAGAGACACAACTAGAGTAAAAAATTAATAGAACTTTAAAAAAAGAAAAGAGACTTGAATAAATTTTTGACAAATAAAAAATTTTATGATATGATATACACATAAAGTTTGTATAATTAAAAATTTTAAATATAGGATAATTTTGAGAATATCAGAAAATCTATATAAGTTTGAATCATTGAAAAATAAAAATTAAAGAGTTTTTCTAAAGAAGTTAAAACAAAAATATATATGAAACTTATTTTAATTACCTAAAAATAAAAAAGAGACATATTTATTTTATATTTTAAAAAATGTTAGACATCAAGTATCAATTTAAAAAAAAAAAAAAAAAACAAGAAATGAAAACAGATGCATGATGGGTACAATATACAGAAAAAATTAATGAACTCTTAAGAAAAGGAGTACGATATCTACTAAGGAATACAGAGACCTTTTGCAGAAGAAGGCCGCCCGGCAGAGTTTTTAAAAGAAGAATTCTTCTTCAAGAAACACACCAAATTGGCCAAGAAATTAGCAACCTGATTAGCTTCTCTCTATATATGAACAATCTGAAAAGAATCTTGTGCCAATAATCCCCGAATCTCCCTTATCAAATGCTGAATATGCCATGGATGAGAAGAATTAATATAAAAAATATCAACTAAAACCTTTGGATCTAACTGAAAAACCACATTCATCCAGTTAAATTCAATACAAACTCGAAGTCCTTGAACAAGAGCATGAGCTTTCGCCTCAATGTTAGTTGCAGTGCCAAGAAAACAAGAGAAACCTCTAAAAAAGTGACCTTCTCCAGTCCGGATAACTCATCCTATAGCAGCCAAACTCGGATTGTGCTTAGATTCCTCATCCACATTAAGCACAATATTATCCGAAAATCTCGAATTCCACCTGACCAGAACATCAAACTTTTTCACCTTTTTGACCTGCATAATTCCTCGAACAGCATCCATGGCAGGGAGCTTATGAATTAGCCTCAAAGTGTAGATATCGTTGTTAATCCTGGAGAGAATCGATCCAGCCGAACTTGATCCTTCATCATATACAAAATGGGACCTAGCATTCCTGCATACAATGACTAGAATAATATACACCCAAGGACCCAACTCCTTGTACGAGATCCAATACTGCGACATCCCAAAAATATTACTTTGTGGAGACCATCTGATTCCAACCATGTCGTGAAAATGAATCCAAAACCCTCTCTGCAATGGAACATAATAGGAATAGATGGCTAATTGTCTTGGCCCCATGCAGACAGTGACACATTGAAGCCAAATTAAATCCCAATGCCCGTCGAACATCATCTAATGCCAAGTAATTCCTGCTTCGTCTCCAAATAAAGACACTCCAAGTTAATAGAATGACTTTATGACTGATGGGTAAACCGGGTACAATCCGGATAAATCAATATAAATGGGCAGACCCGAATAAAAGTCAACCCAAATGTGCCAAAAGGCCCAATGCCTTCAATACCTGAAAGTCAGACTCACTAACTCAACAAGGAAAGGTGGGCAGCGACCTGCTACCACCGATCTCCCAAGTCATCGACCTATAGTTTACCAACCTCCCGAATGAGCTCGAGACAGGTACAACCAGTGCTTAGCCCATGACCTGGTAACTGCCAACTCATTTCATAAATCTTCCATGCCACGACCAATAGTGCACGATTCCTAATCACTCCCATGAACCAAGGACTACTCGAGGCGATCTCACCAGAAGAGATGTTCGAGACACTCAACATCCACGGGAGGTCGCGAAGTTGGTTTGAAAGTTGGTTAGCAAGCCCATAGCTCTCAACAAAGACGTGAATGGCAAGATCTCTCGTCCAAGGGAAACTCCATGATTCCATGAGCAATTGGCGGGATTCAATAGAGTCCCACAGTTATCCTAATGGCCTACAGGTACGTAATATAGAATAGAGATCTAGGAGGTAACGACCTTTCTCTTTTTACTACTTAATCAAAACACACAATCAGTCTACGGATAGAAAAGGATGGCATCAGGGAACACAATAGTTTTCTGGAAACAGTCTTCACCTTTGAATATCTCTCAGAACACTATCTTAGGCATCGGAACTCCTTCCCGGGCGACAACCCCCCTCTGGTGACTATTTTCCTTTATTTTCTCAGGCTGCTGACCGCAGAGCTCCATCAGGATCTGTGGGGTGACTCGGAGTCTATTTCTGAACCCATCACTTCTGGCGCCATCCGTGGGAATCTTGAAACAAAAAGCCAAGCCCCTTTTTCCCTACAAACAAATAAAAACAATCCTGATGGCTTAATCTTAGCCTTCACTTATTCAACCACCACGTCGTGGTAGGCCATCTACCAGAAAAAAATTGCTCACTAGTGAAACGGTGCCTGAAATGCCACCTCTAGTGCAGGCCGCCGTCAATAATAATCCACTGCCTAGCGCGCAGCAGGATCACCAGGAGCCAACACTATCTGGTCCTTTCCAAAGGATCCCAGTCAACCCTTTGCCTGTGCAAGAAAGGCCGTAATAGGGACACCCTGGTTCTATTGTCAATAGCAACGATTCCAGACCACAAAGGTCTAGGAGAACACAGATGTCAGTTTCAACATCTCTCCTAGAACGAATGGTGGCGACTCTAGAAAGAGTTTCCAACTGACCAAATTATGTATCTACTAGACGCACTCTGGAGCCCTCTCGGGGGGATGCAAGGCCACCTAGAGGCCCAGATGGATGCACCCAGCCAAGTTGGCTTCAACCTTCAAAGGCAAGGACCGACCCACTAGGCAACGAGGCAGGTGGGAATGCAAGTCAAGCAGAGGAGAGATCACAGAGAGGAAGAACTCAACCTATAACCGACCTCTGAGAAACCCTCAACCATGAAAAGTTGTACGACCTGAGAGACAGGCTCAATCGAGCAGATATCACACAGAGCCATCGACAGAATACAGACTCTAAAGAGCAGGGGAGCTCGCTATGAACTCATGCTGGAGCAAGGATACCACCTCGTTGTAGCCTGATCGAAATGACAAGCGAAAATGCTCTAGATGTAACCCCCAATGCACTAAGGACAACAACTCCCCCTAGCAATAAGGAACTACAGAGCACAGTGGACCTTACGAGCCTTTGCCGTTTGTTCATAGCATCTGAACAGCAAGGATGCCATCAGGCTTCAAAGCTTCACAACTGGAGAAAAATAAAGATGGTACTACGGAACCACAGCAAGACATTGATGAATACGTCTCCTACATGGACATGTACGAGTACCCCGATCACTTCAAGTGTAGAGCCTTTCAGTCAACATTGAGCAAAAAGGCCCAATCTTGATTCGAGGGCACCTAAGGCAAGCATCTCAAGTTGTTTCTAAAGAACTACTAGAGTAGCACGAGGTGCGAAAAAGGTATCAACGACCTCTTCCTCATAAAACAGAAAGTCGGTGAGAGCACCCGAAGCTATTACAGTTGTTGCAACTACGAAGCAATGGAGATTGAGTAGAAATGATGCCATCTATATCATTGCCTTCAAGCAAGGGTTGCAATGGGGGTACATAGCCCTCAAACTGGCTGAGGAGCCAGTAAAAACAATTAAGAAGCTTCAAACGCTATTAGAAAAATTAATCAAGGCTGAAGAAACAACGGTCGAGAAGAAGATTCCTAGCTTCACCTCAGCCATGGAAAGAGACAATAGAGGACAAGGAGTCCTCAAAAATCAAAACGGGATAAGAAAAACCCTCACTCCAAAGGAAGGACCTCAGAAAAGAGAAAAAAAACCATTCCCGACCTCGTGACCACTCCACTCAAGACATCACGAGCAAAAATCATGGTGGTTATGGAGAAAAGAGGCCTCATGAAACCGCCCAGGCCTCTCAAGAGTCTTGTGGCCAAAAGAGATCCAACAAAATTCTACCACAACCATAAGGATCATGGCCATCTCACGGAGGATTGTTTCAACCTCAAATGTGAGATTGAAAGACTGATAAAAGAAGGCCATCTGCAAGAATTTTTGGCCCAGAACGTGGGACCAACAAATCCACCATCAGCAGCCCTGCACAACCCGAGACGTCCAGTTGGCGAGATAAACCCCATCGAAAGGACGTCCAAGTGAGCTTGAGGGGAAGATTCAAAACCCCTAACAGTGACACTCCAGGTTGGTGACTTTCTGGTAAGAAAAATTCTGGTGGATACTAGCAGTGCTGTCAATGTCTTGTACCTCAAAGCATTCAACTAGATGGGAATTGACAGGAGCTCGCTGATGAAGTTAGACACAGCTCTGACCAGGTTCAACTGCAGAACAACTTATGCCGATGGAGTTCTATGAGTCCCAACCACGGTTCACGTGGACGACGGAGAGGTCACCAAGGTCATAGACTAGATGGTTGTGGACGCCCCTGGAACTTACAATGCCATCCTTGGCCAAAGGGGGGTCATGGACCTAAGAGCAGAAATCTCCCTACTCATTTACAACATGAGAATACAGATCGAGGACAGTTGTACTATCCTTGAAAAAGATAGACAAACTGTTGCCGAATGTAATCTGGCCGAGGGTAACGACAAAAGCTCGCTAGAGCTCAAGCAGGAGGAATGCATTAACCTTCCAAAGGAGGATGATCACCTTAGAATCCAAGCAGCAGGAAGGGGAGAAAAAGCCTTCCTCAACCCCAAATTCCCAGAGAAAGGGATCAAGATTGGAGAGCTCTTACTTCCAAAAATCAAAGGGAAACTAGTAGATTCCCTTGAAGAAAGCTTGAAGGTCTTCACCTGGCAGCGCAGCTACCTCGAGGGGGTCGATCGAACAATTTCTGAGCACAAGGTCTAGCTGAAACCAGGGGTCAAACCGGTGAAACAAAAGAAGAGGAAATTCTCCCAAGAGTGAAATGAGAAGTCCAAGCTCTTCTCGACGTTGGAATTCTAAAAGAAGTGGTATATCCTGAATGGTTAGCCAACCCAGTTGCAGTCCCGTAGAAGGAAGGGACATGGAGGATGTGTGTGGACTTCATCGCACTCAATAAGTACTGCCAAAAGGACTCTTGCCCCCTTCCTAGCATAGACCAGATGGTGGACTCAACAGCTTGGTACCAATAGCTGTGTTTCCTAGATGCTTACAAGTTATACCACCAAATCCCAATGGCCATTGAGGACATGGAGAAAACCTCCTTCATCACAGAGGTCGGGACCTATTGCTACACACCAAGATGCCCTTTGGCCTGAAAAACACAAGAGCTGAATTCCAGGGCAATGTACAGGGTTTTCAAGAAATAGCTTGGACGGAATATTAAGGTCTATATAGATGACATAGTGATCAGGTCCAAGACCTTAGACGCTTTTATCGAGAACATCAAGGAAACTTTTCAGACCCTGAATACTACTCACATGAAGCTTAATCGGTTACATGATTTCAAAGAGAAGCATTGATGCTGGATATGGAACCTCCCAGAAACCTCAACGAGGTGCAGAGCTTGGCAGGAAAGATGGCGGCACTAGGGCGTATCATTAGCAAAATGGCGGACAAAGGAGAGAAATTCTATGAGGCCATACAGAAGCCGAAAGACTTCCAATGGACCAAAGACCGCTAGACTGTGTTTGTCAGACTAAAGGACCTAGGAAAGCTTTTTCAGCTCGTCTCTCCGAGGTCAGGTGAGAAAATTTCAATGTACCTAACCACAACTGAGATGGCAGTCAGCTCAGCCCTATTAGTAGAAAGGTCAGGTCAGCAATTCCCTGTCTACTATGTTAGTTGTTTACTCCGAGGTAAAGAGATTCGATATTCGGACCTCGAGAAATTCTTGTACCTCATCATTATTACCTCAAGGAAATTAAAGCCATATTTTGAAACTTATCCTATAAAAGTCTTAACCAATCTACCACTCAAGCAAGCTCTGACAAAGCCTGAACTACCAAGTAGAATGATGATGTGGTCCCTCGAGCTCTTACATTATCAAATCAACTTTGAGCCAAGGAAGGCCATCAAAGCTCAAGCTCTCTCAGACTTCGTAGACGAGTGTACCAAAGCTCCACTGGAGCCCGCCAATGTGAAGATAGTATCTGGACCATGTATATGGATGGTTCCACGGATAAAGAGAATTTAGGTGCAGGAATTATGCTGATCAACCCTGAAGGAGTGAAAATCCCTTACTCTGTGAAGTACAACTTCCCAACCTTGAATAACGAATCCGCGTATGAAGCTCTCTTAGTGGGGTTAAAACTTATAAGAGCTCCCAAAGTGCAAAGTCCAAAACATATTCACAGGTTATAGCCAGCCAAGTTGTTAGGGAATACAAAGCGAGAGAAGACAACATGATCAAATATCTCAGAAGAGTGAAGGATAGAGTATCTAAGCTTGACTACTTCCTAATCAAGAAAATTCCCAGAGAACAAAATTCAGAAGTAGACACACTGTCCAAAGTATACCGAGAGGTAGTTGGAACGAATGTCGAGCTGCTCATGGAACAGTTGCACTCTCCCAGCATAGCTCAAGAAGAGAGTTTGGTTATTGAGGATTAAGCAGATTGGAGATATCCAATCTACAAATTCCTCAAACATGGCGACCTACCGCAAGATCCAAAAGAAGCTTGCCAAGTACGAAGATGGGTACCTCGCAAAGTTGATGATGAGGTATACAGAAGGTCATACACTTGGCCCATGCTCAAATGCTTAAGCAAGGGAGAAGGACAGTATGTCATTGAAAAGGTACACAGTTGAATATGTGGATCATATATAGGAGCTAAAACCGCTGCCAAGAAAATCCTAGAGGACAGGATATTATTGGCCTTCAATAGTTTTAGACATTGAGAAGTCATACAGAAGTGCACGAACTGCCAATTGCACGGAAACAAATCACACCTACCACCTACTAAGTACCAATCGATCAATACATCAGTGCCTTTCGATATATGGGGCGTTGATATTCTGGGGCCCTTCCCGTAAGGAATGGGGAGTGTAAAGTTGAAGTGGAGTATTTCACCCGATAGGTTGAAGCAAAACCAATGGCAGTAATCTCATCGCCAAAAGTCTAGTCATTCGTATGGAGAAACATTGTTTTTAGACTTGGCATTCCTTGAGCTATCATATCTGACAATGGGAGACAATTCATTGGCAACCCATTCAAGACCTTCTGCGAAAATCTCAACATTGAACAAAGGCTGACTTTTAAAACTCATGCCCAAGCTAATGGCTTGGCTGAGGTCACAAATAGGACCATTTTGGAAAGACTCAAGAAGAGACTCATCAAGCTCGAGAAAGAAGGTCGAAAGACTGACTGGCCAAATGAAATCCCAAGTATACCATAGGGCGTATAGATCCACACCAAGAAAGGCTACTGGAAAACGCCATTTAGTTTGTGCTTTGGAGCAGAGGCAATAATGCTAGTTGAGGTTGGAATGACATCTTTAACACTGACTAAATACAATTCAGTCTTAAACGATTGGGAGAGAAGGGCAGACCTTGACCTCCTCGAAAATGTCAGGAACAATTTAATGGAAGCAAATAGAACTTACAAAAGGCAAGAATTTTTTCAACAAAAGAGTGAAAGAAAGACATTTCACCGTTGGAGAAATGGTCCTCAAAAGATCAGATGTCAGCAAACAAGGGTAACTGACCAAGCCGCAAGAAAGCTAGGAAGGACCATACATAATCCAAGAGGTGCACAAAGGAGGAAGCCATGAGCTTGCTGACCTTGAAGGAAGGAAACTCCTAAGGCCTTGGAATGCTTGCCATCTAAAGAAGTTTTATGCCTAAGGGACATCTAAGACGTTGTAGATCTCAGCGAATCGTCAATTAAGCTCGGGAGGACCGGTCTAAAGGACCTCACCAAGCACAATAGTGACCTCAACAATTCAAATTCAACAAAACACAGATCAAAGCTAAGTTTTTTAAGGCTTATGTGGATATTATGCCTATGTTATTTGCTATTGTGCCAAGGCAAGTTCAAATATATTACGCAATTGCTGAAAAGTTGCAAATATGAAGCAAGTATGAAGCTCCAATGAAGCAAGTATGAAGCTCCAAGCATTGGCAAAAAGAATGAAGCAGTTGTATAAAAGAAAGAAAAAACATAAGGCCACAAATAGACCTCTGTAGAATATTCATTGTACTTGCAAAAAATAAAGGGTTGAAGGGTCTTATTCTATTACAATATCTCCTCGGGTGTCTACGAAGGTAAGTAGGACCTCGAGCTCGAGACCTCTTATTGTGAGCCCGAAAAATTTATTCCTACCTATCGTAGTTATCTCAGCTTTGTGCCGAGAGGCAGCTCAAGTCCTGAGAGCCACGGGCAGCCCTCCCCCACCATGGCTCAGCCCTCCTTTGCATCGTCGGGAAGCAGCCCGCCTCCTCACCTTATAACCTCCCCTCCTCGGAGGAACAAAAGGCCCGGCAAGAGCCTCAGTACTTGGAGTGGGTGCAGATCCCATAGACGAAGAAACTGTAGGGAGGTTGGTAGCACCTGGTCTGAAGAACCACTCAGCTCCTGGTAAGAAGAGGTCAATTCCAAAAAGTAAGTAAGCATTCAAAAGGAATAGAGAAAACCGCTAGTAAAAAAAAAAAATAAGGAGAAGAAGAAAGAGTTGAGTTTAGGAGAGCTACTTACCATAATAGGTAATCCTCAAGCCCGTCCTGACCATAGGGAGGTTGCATAACATCCTTCTCCCTAAGCCGACAGCATTCAGGAAAGACATTGGCTAGATCAAGGAAGTGCACCCAACCTTGGGCCAGCTGGAAGCAGGTAGAGCCAGCAAGAAATCCCTGTGCTACCTAAGTGCCAGGGGTAGGAAGGGAAGCTCGTTGTAGAAGACCCAATTCAAGTTCCAGTCCGGATACCTCTCCACCAAGCTGCGTGGAAGACGAGCGAAAAAGAATTGGGATTTTCATTCCCCCATTGGAGACGAGAAGGGACCCACTAGCTGGTGCAATGGAACTAACCTTAGGTACCCCTTAGAGGAATTGAAGACTGACGAAGCCTCCAACTTAAAGAAGCACCTAAAGAGGTCCAGAGACATAGGAACTCTATGGAGATGACCGGTCGCTATGAAAGAAACTATCATCCGGATAGAGTTGGGGGTGAACTGAGCGAGGGGCATGCCTCGGAAAAAGACTATGTCCAAAAACAGAGAATGGAAGAAGGGGTAAGGGAGTTCCCCCTCGGGATTGGAGTGTTGCAGGACTATGCTTTCAGCGCGCTTACTAAAATTGCGCTCAGCCCCAATGGCAATGGTGACATCGCCGTCGTCTACGTCCATGTCCATTTCGATCCCTACGACGTCAGCAGGATCCAAAGAAGAAGCCTGAGAGCTGACCCCAAGTTTAGCTAGGTCATAGGTCAGACTGGGCATATCCAGAGCCTGGATAAAGAGAAGGGGATCATAAAAAATCCCATTATCCAATTCCTCAAGTTGGGAGGTTGAAGCATTAGAGATGGTAAACATTTTTTAGCAGAAAAAGGCTCAGTCAAAGATGCAGAACAGACTAATGCAAGAAAGTAAAGAAGTTGCAGAAGAGTTCAAAAGTTTCGAAAGACTTTTAATATAAATGACTTCTGAGGCCTTCTAAAATTCTAGGTGGAAATCGATGAACTAGAAGTGATTCATTTTCTCCTAAAGCAAGTGGCGCAACCTTTCCGAAAACAGTGAGCTCTTCATCTTTCTTCCGGCAAATTGATGTGGGTCAATCTCCCCAAATCTAGAGCGAGTAGCCGATTCAGAACCCGAAAACACTTCAGCTTCTTCCGAAAATAAAAGCTGGTAGTTTCTTCAAGTTTGAAACTAGTCGAATATTGCTACAAATAAAGTGGAATGACTCTCTAGTTCAGACCGCCCAGCAGTTTTCCAAAACTAAGAGGACGCATCTTCTCTCAAAAAATTGCTGTTGTGAGAAAATAGCACAACTTTTCAAAAAGCCCCGACCTCAAGATGGTAACTCTCAATACCTGAAGGTCAACCTCAAGAGTAGTTTCAAGAAAACAGTTTGATCTTTCAAGGGTCGCATCCTATAGATGGCAGCTCATAATGCCTGAAGGATAGCTCCACGACTGGAAGATGGTAACTCTAAATAAATGAAAGTCAGGCCCATGACCTAGAAATGGTAATTCTTAATACCTGAAGGTCAAGCCCCCGACCTAGAGATGGTAATCTTTAATGCCTTCAAGTCAGATAAGCAACTTGGAGATGGTAATTCTAAATACCTAAAGGTCAGATTGGCGAGTCCTGAGATACGAGTGGGTAGGGACCTCCTACCACTGACCTCCCGGGTCACCGACCTCCAGATGAGCACAACAGAGGCTTCACCAGACCACGACTACGACCTCGTGAGCCCTAACGTGCTCAAGTACCTTCCATACCGTGACTAAGTGTGCACAACTCCACTTGAGGCTAAAAAATAATTAGCCAGCTTGCAGCTCTCAACCAGAGAAGAGAATGGAAAGGTACCCCCAAAACTAGTCATTACAATTAATCGGTGGACCCATAAGTAGCTACCACTTGAAGATGGTAATTTAGGCACCAATGACCTCTGAGCTCGCCGGGCCTAAATGGGGGTAATGATGGGTAAAATGGGTACAACCCAGATAAGTCAACATGAACGGGCAAAACCTAGACAAACGTCAACCCAAATAGGTCAAAAGCCCCATGCCTTCAATACCTTAAAGTCAAACTCACTAAGTCAACAAGGAAAGGTGGGCAGCGACCTGCTACCATCGACCTCCTAAGTCATCAACCTAGAGGTTACCGACATCCTGAATGAGCTCAAGAGAGGTACAACCAGAGCTCGGCCCATGACCTTGTAACTCCCAACTCGTCTCATAAATCTTCAATCCCACGACCAACGGTGCACGACTCCTTATCACTCCCACGAGCCAAGGACTACTCGGCACGACCTCACCAGAAGAGATGTTCGAGACACTCAACATCCACGGGGAGGTCGCGAAGTTGGTTTGAAGGTTGGTTAGTGAGCCCGTAGCTCTCAGTAGAGACGTGAATGACAATGTCTCTCGTCCCAGGGAAACTCTATGATTTTCGGAGCAATTAAAAGGTTTCAACAGAATCCCACAGTTATCTAGGCCTGTAAACGAATCCAAACGAGCATGGAAAACAAGTGCCAGGACCCAAACCCGTTAGGAAATCGTTATACCGAACCCGTCCATTTACCCGGCAGGTAATAAAAAACCAATTTTGGTTTCTGCCCATTAGGGTTTGGTTTCGATCCAGGTATACCAATCCGAATTATTGCCATACAAAAATAATAATTTGAAATCTGTTTATATTTTCTCAATTGAAACAAATCAATCACAATATAAATAAAAAGTGACAAAATCCTGCAATGTCTAAAATAAAGCAAAGGTAAACTTTTAAACAATACTTCTTAGCAAAGTACTCATACTAGCATTCAACTACAATAATATCTATCAAAATTAAATCTCTTCTCTTCCGCAACACTCTCTATTTTCACTCTTAGTTCTAACTGTTGTACAGAATCTACGGATGTGCCAACAGTAGACAGTAGCTAGCAATAAAGGCTGTGAGATAAGGGGAACAACAAAATAAAGAGGTACAACAAAAGAAGGAAGAAAATACAGGGGGGAGTCAGGGACAACAAAACAGTAGCCGGCAACCTACAGTGACTGCAACGGCTTGCAACAGAAGAATGACTTGCAGCGCCGGCAACTTCAGCAGCAATAGTTGATGGCTTTAGCTATAGCGGTAACCGGTGGCTTCAGTAGCAAGGGTGACAGCATAGCAATGGAAGAGCAGAGGGCGGCAGTGTAGGCTTTTGTGGGAGGAGACGAGGAGTGAGATTCGGTTTCTCAAATTGTGAGAGAGAGACTGCTAGATATGAGGAGGCAGTCCAGACCCTCAATTTGTAAGAATGAGGACCGTTAGTGAGAGTGATGAAGAGTGAGGTGGCAGAGTGAAAAATGGTTTGTAAGAAGTTACAAATAGGATTTCATCTGAGTTAATCACAACCGTTAGATATAACTTAGGATAGATCTAATGGTCCATAAAAACTCCTCTTTTTTTTCAATTAATATACTATCCGGGTCAGGTCCTAAATGGGTACGTGATAGTTAATCCCGATTTAGGACCCATTTATTAAATTCTAAACGGGACTAGGTCAGGGTCTAAAAGTCATATACTGATTTTGGGATAAATGGGTTGGTCAGAGGTCTGGTTCCTGGTATACCCAACCCATTGACAGTCCAACAGTTAACCTAATGGCTTACAGTTATGTAATACAAGGCAGAGATTCAAGAGGTAATGGACTTTCTCTTTTTACTACTTAATCAAAACACACAATCAATCTACAGATAGAAAAGGAAGGCATTAGGGCACACAATAGATTTCAGGAAACAGTCTTTACCTTCGAATATCTCTCAGAACACTAATTTAGGCATCGGAGCTCTTTCCTGGACAACAGCTTCATTTTCTCAAGCTGCTGACCATGGAGCTCCATCAGGATTTGTGGGTGTGAACCGGAGTCCATATCTGACCCATCAATGACAAAAAGGAAATTCATAGCAAAACTTAAATTTCAAACTCTCAATATGTTGAATACAAGAAGAAATAGAGAACGTCCCCGAAGGATTAAAAATCCATATGTATTTATCCCTCTACCTACTATGTCCGATAGGGAAGGATTGAATTATTTGGGGAACATCATCTGGAACCAAAAGATGCAAAGGCTCTTGATTTCACACACCATTTTAATGCAATTCTTCCATTTTCAGGTTAGAATACTCCATCGATGTGCCATAATCTGAAAGACACCCCTTTAAGGTCCAGTTCTCGAACCAAAAGGAAGAACTACCATCATCGAGAAGAATCACAATACGACTTTCTCCTTCTTGGCTTAAAGAACTCAATGCTCTCCAAACCCTCGAAACCCCTATATGTAAAGGACTACCCAATCTGAAATTATATTTCATATGAAGATGCTTCGCCCATAAGGAATTAGAAGTCTTGAATACCACCAAACTGAAAACATAGGCTTGAATAAAGGTAGAAAGAGAATGAGTTTGCAAACCTCCCCTATCAAAGTGCACAAATAGTTTTCCGAGAACACCAATGTCTATGTTTCCTCAAATCCGAGGACACCCAAAGAAATTGGCAAACATTTGCTCAATCTTTTTAATCTCTTGCTTTGGAGGAAAAGCTACAGATAAAATAGATGTGACCATTGCACTCAAAACATGCCTAATTAGAATTATTCTCTCACCATTCGACAAATGCTTTTTCTGCCAACCTTCAATTTTAGCACTGATTTTGCCAATTAAGGATGGGAAGAAAGAAATTTTCACCTGTCCTCGGAAAATAGGACATCCCAAATAAGTCAATGGCCCGTGTTTGATTTGGAAACCAGTGACATTTTCAATCAAGGCAGACTTACGAATTGGAGACTTTTCTGGAATATAAACCTCACTCTTATGAAAATTAATATTATGCCCCAAACAATCCTGATAATAATTTAAAAAATCCATCAAGCAACAAAGACCTGATACCAGTTGTGAATATAATAATGTCATCAGCACAGCTAAGATGAGATATCGGAAATCCTCTTCTATCGGAACAAAATTCACCAATATTACCATCAGATAAAAGTCTGTTAAGCCCTCTAGAAGGAACCCCAGTAGCCAATATGAACAGAGTGGAAGAAAGAGGAGCCCCTTGCCTCACCCCTCGACTGGACGCAAAAAATCCACATAACTTCCCATTGTCATTAATAAAAAAATTATTGAAACACATGCAGTTTCTAATTAAGTTCAAAAAATGGGCGTTAAAAACTACTCATTGCTGTGTCATGCTCCACCAGATGATGCCTCAGGGAAATACCTCGACTGCGGACAAATCCTCAAGGATGCTCCATATGTAATACGGAATCACTGCTAAAGAATCATGTATCAGCATCCAGTATCTGATGATGATGTCATAAGCGAGCCTGAGGACATCATCTTGCTCCAGAGATCCCACCTAATTCTCCTCAAACTTATCCACCGCAGATGTCGAGGTCAGTAGATGGGTCTCCAATAACTGCTCATATGTTGAGCTGCCCATCAACTCCCTCTCTATATTCTTAACATCCATGGGGCCAAATCGAAGTTCGGTAATCAAGGCATACTCTTGAGGCTCACTCCTTTACCCTGTGGAGCCTCACCAAGTCAATCACGTCAACTATCCATGAATACTTATAATGACAACTCATAGTCTTACTGGTAGGAACAATAAGACTATGCCAATGAGTCCATCTCTCTTTACCAGCGTCCATATCTTTACCAAAAGAAAAAAAAATAGCTAGATTGTCATTAAATTAAACTTAGCTTTATTTATTCTTAGGTACAATAAATAAAATAAGCTCCCAAATATTTGTTATTCCATTCAAGTATTATTTAAATCCTAAAACATAATATTTTACAGAAAAAACCTATAATAATTTATTATTTAGATGAATTTTATAAAACTTTACCCCGAGCATTTTAATATTAAAATATATTATAGTTATAACTTATTATTATTATTTTTAATAGATAGACATTGGTGGAGTCATTATAAGATTATTATTTTACTTTCTTAATATGAAGTACAATGTATTTTTATTTGGGTAAAATAAGTATTATAATATGTTTTATTGTTTATAAAAAAAAATAAGATAATGTAGAACAATCATTATAAAATATGAAGTATTAAAGTAGATTGTATAACTAAATTATATTATACAATGATAACATAAAGTACATTGCATAATTAAATCATTGTAAAATACAGTGATAATTTAATTTTCATTTAATTTAAAATTTATTTAATTTAGAAAATAATAATAATAATTTTTATTTAACTGAAAATTTAATCAAATTAATTTTTATTTTAATCTAAAATTTAATGACAATAATAATTTAATAAAAAAAATATAATAATAATAATTTAAAATAACAATAATAATTTAATTATTTACCCTAAAGGTAGGAATAAAATTCTCTAAGGTTGGTTATTATGTTGAAGGTCATAATGACCTTCCAATCAAATTATCCCGACCTTCAAACTTATATTCCGACCTTTGGCAGGAGTATCCTGACCTTCTACCATTTCAACACATAAAGGTTACTTCCCTAATTTTGATCCCATTCTTTTTTAATTATCTTTATAATAATTAAAAATATTAATAATTTAATAAAATTACCTGAAGCTTCGACCAAATTTTTCCAACCTTCAAATTATAATTCTGACCTTCAATGGGATAATTCTGACCTTCAGCGGGATTATCCTGACTTTCCACCAATTCAACCTAAAAAGGTTACTTCCCCAATTTTTAATCCATTCCAAACCTCCCCAACTGTTTATTAACCATTTACATCCAAATTGTCCCAACATGTCTTCAATCATGAACAAAATCCATCAAAAAAAAGTTTAAAAAATAAAAATAAATGCTATCACTTCAAAAGTGTAAGTGATCATCGAAGGGGGAAAAACAAAGAAATTAAATGACTTAAAGGAATAAAACTTACTTGTAGTTGATGTCGAACTGCGTAGGTGACGGTGGAGTTGAAGAGGGTGCCTTGCTACCTGTTCTTCAGTAAGGACACGCTACTAGAAAGATGAAATTGTTCTCTGGCAACAGGCATATTCTTTGAAATGGTGAGTGTTCGATTTGTTCGAGAGAAGTAAGGGTTTACAAAGAGCTTCTGGTTGAGTGTTGGGCACCGACGAGCTAGTAGAAATGTTGGTGAAAGGGGTAGAGCTATCAAAATGGGTTGGACCCTTGGGGTAGGGTCGGCCCTACCTCACATTTTTTAAGGGTTGGATTTAAAATAGATGACCCCAATTGCAATAAGGACTTTTTAGCTTTGCCCTAAGGTCAACAAGGGTTTAAAGAGGGTTGGGTTGGGTTGGGCTGGGTCGAGCCAACCCTTAAGGCCAAAATATTAAAAAAAAAAAATTATTTTATAATTTTTATTACCTATTTTCTAGGGTTTGGTTGTCTCATGTCTGACTTCTTTTTTCTATTCTTAGAAAGAATATTGATTCCTTTCTTATGTACATTTACAATCTCAGATTTTTTTTTTTATTTTTTTTGGACTGTAATCAGTATTAAATATTGAAATTGAGTTTTTCATTTTTTGTGTTTGGTTTGTATACCATTTTCAACATTTTTCTCTATTTTTTATTCACCTTTTTTTTTCTATTTTCTGCTATTTCTTTTAATAGGTGTGAAAATTG
>JAOXNR010043982.1:0-19254 GCA_028571225.1 Parsonsia alboflavescens | reverse complement strand
TGAGTTGTTGAATCTTGAGAGTCATGAAGTTGAATTTGTGACATATGATAGTCCTAGAATCTTGGATATCTTGTTTAAAAAACATGTGTTAGGATTACATATGAAAAGGAAGCCTATACTCAATGTTGAATACTTGTTGAATTCTTGTATAAGAATATGTCCATGTTTGGTGGAACTACTTGGTGATATGGTTTATATTTTGTGCCATGAATAGAGATAGGATCATATTTTGGAAGATTGTGAAAAATTCCCTGTTTTTGAGTGAGTATAATGCTATCCATCTTGATGTTAATTTGAATTCTAGCATATGTGAGAGGTATGTTCTTATTCCTTTCACACATATGTTTGATGAATTTTATGGAGGGTATGAATATGCTATGCTAAGGGATAGTTATTTAAGCTTAAAGAATATGAATTCAAGGTTTAGAGAATCTTCATGTCATGGTTTATGGGGTCATAGACCAATGGCAATTATGTCTTCTGCTTTAAATGGTAGAACTTTATTGCTCTGTTGTTCTAAGTGGTTTGTATTCTTTGTCTATGATGTTTCTTCTAATGAGCTTATTGAAGGTGAGAAGGAATACATATCAATAAAGGAGAGGCCACCACTTCAAAGTAGGGTATGGTAAGGCATTGTCAACTTCTAACTTCCAAGAAGGTTAACTTGAAGTTACTTGGTAAGTATTCTTTAAATTCTTCAATCAATGTTAGTGATCATTCTCTTACCTATGTAGGACTTAAAGATTCGAGGTCGAATCCTTTTGAGCTGTGGGGGAATGATGGAGATCAAGGAGCATACATGGCATGGGATAATTCATGGAATATCTCATATGAAGATGCTTATGGAATAAAGGAGTTTATGTACAAGAGCTTGTATTTCAATTACAAGTTTGGAAGATCAAGAATGAAGAAAGACTTGATGGAGTTTGAAGATAATATTAATAATGATTGGGAGTTCTTGTACAAAGATAAATATTTCAAGTATAAGCATGGAAGTTTGAAGATGAAAGTAGCAAAGTTGGTATTGAAGCTAGACCATGAAGAACAACTTGAAACAACTTGAAGTTCTTGACAAGACTGAAGAAGTTATGATTGAAGTGCTTGAAGATGATTGGCAAGTTGAAGAACCTTGTAATGTATTCGAGAATGAAGACCTATATAGGGGATTAGTAAACATTGCAAGGTTAGAAATTGAATGAACAAGGCTGAAACTTTCAACAAATGTGTTGAGACTGGGGCAACTGGTGGAGAAAGGGTTCCTCCAAGCAGTTCTAAGCCAATCACTATTCCAGAAGAGGAGGATGATGATAACGTGCTACTCGTGCAATGCCAATCCCAGAGTAGCTCGGACCTCTTCTTGTAATAGCCTAGGACTTTATGCACTTGATTGTCTGCAATTATTGCATTTCTGAATGTGTAACCTAATAGGTCCTCGTAAAATTGGCATTTGACATAAATGATATTTAATGTCATGTGCAAGAAGCGATGTCTACCAACACATTATTGCTATCCAATTAACGAGAATGTCAATGACAAGACAAAACCTTCCGTGATAAAAATAACATTTCTTAATCTCTTTATCCAAGAAGTCATAATTGAACACGAGTCATGGAACGTGTCAGACTCGTAAAGTTCAATATTTGAATTCTCATCTTCGAGTAGATTAATTGAACAGAATAAGAGAAATATCTCATATCTTCTTATTCGTGCATGGGCTTGCATTTCATAATCTCACTCGACCAAGAATGATAGACATCGTTCTCTTGTTATATAAGAGGGACAGATGCTATACTGATCATTCAACATTCCATAGCACAAATTAGGACATACTTAATACAAGCCTTTATTGTCCACTCAATTAAGAGTGACGTTTGACGATATCAAAGTATGCAATCTTTCATGCAGGAATCTCTGATGACCTCAAGGCAAAGGATGAGACATAATTATCACAATGAAATCACTCATGACACTCATATAACAATCCATGGATAGATTTCATGATGGGTCAATCTAGTACACGATACCCTCTATGTACCTATGTGATGATTTGATATCTCATATCCATGACGACTGTCATCAATCAGCACATACTAGTCTCAGAGTGTAATTGATATCCTAATCTCAATAACACTTGACTAGGGACATTTTAAGAATAGAAATAAACTATTCTAAAGACATTACATAATTTATTTAATAAAATGCAGATATAAAAGTAAATTATATAATGATATAAATAGCATCATGATACAAAGTTATACAACTAAGTAAAATCATCATATGTTCTTAGGGCATATCCAACAGTCTGTAGCCCTTAGACTATAGAAAGGAGCCAGTGAAAATAATCAGGGAGCTATAGACGCTCCCAGAAAAACTTATCAAGGCTGAGGAAATAGCGATCTAGAAGAAGATCCCTTGCTTCACCTCAGCCACCGAAAAAGAAGACAGAAGGCATCCAAGGACTCCTCCAAAAACAAAGCGGGATAGGCAAGACCCTCAATCAAAACAATTTGACCTCAGAAAAGAGGAGAAAGACCATCCTTGACCTCGTAGCAACTCCTCTCAAAATGTTACAAGCAGAAATCATGGTGGTCGTAGACAAAAGAGGTCTCTTGAAGCCACCCAAGCCTCTCAAGACTCTTGTGGCCAAAAGAGATCCAGCAAAATTTTGCCACTACCACAAGGATCACGGTCACCTCACAGAGGATTGCTTCGACCTCAAACGTGAGATTGAAAGGCTAATAAAGGAGGGCCACTTACAAGAAGTTTTGGCCAAGAACTCGGGCCTTACAAATCGACCACCAGCAGCCCCACACAGCCTGAGGCTTCCAGTTGGCGAGATAAACTCCATCAAAAGGAGGTCCAAATGAGCTCAAGGGGGAAATTCAGAACCCCTTACAGTGTCACTCCAGATTGGTGACTTTTTGGTGAGAAAAACTCTGGTTGACACGGGGAGTGCCGTGAATGTCCTGTGTCGCAAAGCCTTCGATCAGATGGAAATTGACAGAAGCTCACTAATGAAGTTAGACAAGGCTATGACCAGATTCAATGGCAGTACAACTTATGCCGATGGATTCCTACAAGTCCCGACCATGGTCAGCATGGACAATAAGGAAATCACCGAGATGATGGACTGGATGGTTGTGGACTCCTCCGAAGCCAAAGGTTGGGTCGTGGATTTGAGAGTAGAAATCTCCCCACTCAATTACAACATGAGAATCCAAGTCGGAGACACCTGGATCGTCCATGAAGGAGATAGACCAGCTACTATCGAATGTTACCTAGTTGAGGGTAACGAAGAAAGCTCGCTAGAGTTCATGCCAGAGGAATGCATCGACCTTCCAAAGGTGGACAATCATCTTGGAATCCCAGGCAACAGGTAAAGGAGAAGAAGTGTTCCTTAACCCTAAATTCCTTGTGAAAGGGATCAAAATTGGAGAGCTCTTACCTCCAAAAATCAAAGGGAAACTAGTGGATTCCCTTGAAGAGAAGTTGAAGGTCTTCACTTGGAAGCCTAACGACTTCGAAAAGGCTCGACCGAGCAGCTGCTGAACACAAGGTCGGGCTCAAGCCAGGAGTTAAACTGGTGAAGCAAAAGAAGAGAACCTTCACCGTCGAGCCTAATGAAGTCATAGGTCGAGAAGTCCAACCTCTTCTTAAGGCTAGAATTCTGAAAGTAGTATACCCTGAATGGCTGGCCAACCCAGCTATAGCCCCGAAGAAGGAAGGGACACGGAGAATCTGCGTGGACTTTGCCACACTCAACAAGTATTGCCAGAATTACTCCTAACCCGTTCCTAGCATAGACCAAATGATGGACTTAACAACTAGGTACCAGTGGCTGTGTTTTCTGGATGCTTACAAGGGGTACACCAAAACCCTGATGGCTATTGAGGATATGGAGAAGACCTTCTTCATTACAGAGGTCGGGACCTATTGTTACACCAAGATGCCTTTTGGTCTGAAAAACGCAGGAGCTGGATTCCAGCGGGAAATGCATAAAGTTTTCAAGAAACAGCTCAGGCGAAACAGCAAGGTCTATGTGGATGACATAGTGATCAAGTCAAACACCTCAGAGGATTTTATTGAAGACATCAAGGAAACTTTTCAGACCCTAAAAGCTGCTCACATTAAGCTAATCCGGAGAAGTGCACCTTTGGAGTTTCAACAGGTAAATTCCTTGGTTTCATGATCTTGAAGTGAGGCATTAATACCAACCGAGATAAGATCAAAGCTCTGCTAGATATGGAATCTCTAAAAAAACCTCAAGGAGGTACAGAGCTTGGCAGGAAAGATGGTGAGACTGGGGCGCTTCGTTAGCAAAATGGTGGACAAAGGGGAGAAATTCTATAATGCCATAAAGAAGCTAGAAGACTTCCAGTGGATCGAAAACTACCAAGCAGCATTCGTCAAGCTAAAGGATTTATAAGGAAAGCCTGCTCAACTTGTCTCTCCGAAGTCAGGAGAGGAAATCTGCATGTACCTAACTTCAATTAAGAAGGCAATCAACTCAGTCCTATTAGTAGAAAGGTCAGGTCAACCGTTCCCTGTCTACTATGTTAGTCGTTTGCTCTGAGGTTCGAAGAGTAGATATTCGAACCTCGAGAAGTCCTTGTACCTCATCATTTTTACTTCAAGGAAACTAAAACCCTATTTTGAAGCTTACCCAATACGAATCTTAACCAACCTACCATTGAAATAAGCTCTGGCAAAGCCTGAATTATCAGGTAGAACAATGAAGTGGTCTCCCGAGCTGTCAGGATATCAAATCCAATTTGAGCCAAGAAAGGCCATCAAAGCTAAAGCTCTCCTCAAGTTCATAGAGGAGTGTACCAGAGTTCCACTAGAGCTCGCTAGCACTTGTAAGGATAGTATCTGGACCATGTACACAGATGGTTAAACAGAGAAAAAAAATTTAGGTGCGGGAATTATGCTGATCAGCCTTGAGGGAGTAGGAATCCCTTACTCTATGAAGTACAACTTCCCAACCTCGAACAAAGAATCCAATTATGAATCTCTCTTAGCAGGTCTAAGGCTTGTAAGAGTTCTCAAAGTGCAGAAACTGCACATCAAAATAGATGCACAAGTCATACCCAGCCAAGTCTCTGGAGAATACGAAACAAGAGAAGACAACATGGTCAAATATGTCAAAAGAGTGAGGGATATAGTGCCTGAGCTTGACTACTTCCTCATCGAACAAATTCCCAGAGCGCGGAATTCAGAACCAGACACACTGTCCAAAGTATACTGAGAAGTGGTTGGAACAAAGAGGAGGGTTTGGTCATCGAGGATTAGGCAGACTGGAGATATCCAATCTACAGATTCTTTAAGCATGACGACCTCCCACAAGTCCCAAAAGAAGCTCGCCATGTGTGCTGAGGGACACCTCGCTGCGTCCTAATTGGAGATGACGAGGTGTACAGAAGGTCATATACTTGACCACTGCTCAAAAGCTTAAGCAAGGGAGGAGGAAAATATGTCTTTGAAGAGGTGCATAGCGGAATATGTGGATCACACATAGGGGCTAAAACAGGACAGGATATTATTGGCTTTCAATGTTTTCAGACATTGAGGAGGCCATACAGAAATGCACGAGCTACCAATTACACAAGAATAAATCATACCTATAGCCTATGAAGTACCAGCCAATCAACACATCAGTGCCTTTCGATATGTAGGGCGTTGGCATGCTGAGACCCTTCATTGTTGTTGTGGAATATGTCACCCGATTGGTTGAAGCGGAACCAATGGCAGTAATATCATTGCCAAAAGTCCAATCATTCGTATGGAGGAACATTGTGTATAGATTTGGCATTCCTCGATCTATCGTATTAGACAATGGGCCACAATTCATTGGTGACCCATTCAGGACCTTCTACGAAAATTTCAACATTGAATAGAGGCTGACCTTAGTAGCTCATCCCCAAGCTAATGGCTCAGCTGAGGTCATAAACAGGACCATCCTGGAAGGACTCAAGAAGAGACTCACTGAGCTCGAGAAAGAAGGTCGCAAGAATGACTGGCCAAATAACATCCCAAGTATATTATGGGCATACAGAACCACACTAAGAAAGGCTACTAGAGATATGCCTTTCGGCCTATGTTTTGGAGCAAAATTGGTAATGCTAATTGAGATTGGAATGGTATGTTTAAGATTGATCGAATACGATTCAGTCTTAAACGAATGGGAGAGAGGGCAGACCTCAACCTCCTTGAAGAGGTCAGGAATAAAGTAATGGAAGAGGATAGAACTTACAAAACGCAAGTGACAAATTTTTTCAACAAAAGAATGAATGAAAGGCATTTCACAGTTGGAGAAATGGCCCTCAAAAGATTAGATGCAGGCAAACACGGGCAACTGACCCAGCTGCAAGAAAGTTGGGAAGGGCCTTACATAATCTAAGAAGTATACAAGGGAGGGAGTTAAAAGCTCACTAACCTTGAAGGAAGGCAACTCCTAAGGCCTAGGAATGCTTGCCATCTAAAGAAGTTATACTCCTAAAGGTCATCTCAGACATTGCAGACCTCATTGCAAACCTTAGGAGGATAGGTCTGAAGGGCCTCGCCAAGCACTATAGCTACCTTAACAACTCAAATTCAACAGAGCACAGATTAAAGCTAAGTTTTTAAGGTTTATATGGATATCACGCTTATGTTGTTTACCTTAGCACCAGAATAGAGCAACTACATTGTGTAATTGCTGAAAAGTTGTAAGTACAAAGCATTGGTAGAAGGAATGAAGCAGTTATCTATAAGAAAATAGCAGGCCACAAACAGACCACCGTGGGATATTTAATATGTGTGCAGAGATAAATAAAAAACTATTCAATTACAAAATTTCTCCAGTTAACTAGGAGGATGAGTAGGACCTGGAACTCGAGATCGCCATCTGTGAGCTTGGAGAAGGACTGCTACCCATCGTAGCTATCTCAGCTCTGCACCGGGAGGTAGCCCTCCTTCACCGTGGCTCGGGCCTCTCCCGTCATGATCTGACCCTCTTCCGCCACGGCTCAGCCTTCCTCTACCCCATTGGGAAGCAACCAGAGTCCTATGACCCTCCTTGACTCGGAGAAACAGTAGGTCTAGCATTGACTTCAACAGGGGCCTTGATGACTGGAGCTGTAGCAGACCCCGCAGAACAAAACTATGAGTAGGCTCTCAACTTCTGGCCAGCCCAGATTAGTCAGTCCTGGCCCACATCCAGATTAGTCCCGAAAAGCCAGTTGGTTTCTCTTAGGACTGTCAAAACAAAAGGAACAAACTATTAGTGCCACAAGACTACAAAAAGAAGGAATCAAAGGGGAGCTACCTACTGGAGTAGGGAATCCCCAAGCCAATCTTGATGGCAAGAAGGTTTCATAGAATTCTTCTCCCCAAGCCAGCGGCATCCAGTAAGGACCTCGGCCAGACAAAGGAAGTTCACCCAACCTTGGGTAGGTTGAAAAACGCTATCATTGTCAGGAAGTCCCTGTGCTGCCCTAGTGCAAGGGGCAAGAAGGGAAGCTCTTAGTAGATGACCCTGTTCAAATTCTAGTCCGGATACCTCTCCACCAAGCTAGATGGAAAACAGGTGAAAAAGAAGTGGGATTTCCAATCCCCCACCGTAGATGGGAAATTGCCCACAAACTGGTGCCATGGAACAAACCTCAGGTATCAATTAGAGAAGTTGGAAACTGATGGAGCCACTAGCTTAAAGAAGCACCTATAGAGGTCCAAGGCATAGGAACTCTATAAAGGTGACAGGTAGCTATGAAAGCGATTATCATCCGAATAGAATTGGGGAAGAACTGAGCTAACGACAGTCCTAGAAGAAGACTAAGTCCAAGAATAGAGAATGAAGAAAGGGCTAAAGAATCCCCTCCTGGAGGCTGGAGTAGTGGAGGACTATGCTCTTAGCACCCTTACCGAAAGGGCGCTCAGCCCTAGTGGTAGCAGCGACATTGCCATCATCTAATTCCATCTCCATTTGGATCCCTACGATGTCCACAAGAATCAAAGAAAAAGCCTGGGAACTGACCCCAACCTCAGTTAGGTCATAGGTCAGACTGGGCACGGGGTGAGCCCGGATAAAGAGAGGGAGATCATAGAAAATCCCATTGTCCAGTGTCTCGAACTAGGAGGTTGTAGCGTCAAAGATGGTAGGCCTTTTTTGGTAAAAAAAAGGCTCAAGTAATGACTCGGAATAAGCTGAAGTGAGAAGGTAAAGGAGTTGCAGAAGAGTTTGAAAAGAATGACAATATAAATGACTCCAAGGGCCTATTGAGATTCTGGGTAGAAATAGATGAGCCAGAAGCTGTTCATTTTCTCTTGAAACAAGTGGCGCGGCCTTCAAAAACAAAGGGTTCTTTGGTTTCTCACCGACAAGCTAAAACGGGTTAATCACAAAAAATCTGGAGTAGGTGCCGATTTAGAACCCAAAAATGCATCAGCCTCTCCTTAAAATAAAAGCAAGGAGCTTCCTCAAACTTGAAACGGGTTGGATATTCCTGAAACAAAAGAGAAGTGACTTTCCAGCTTAGACCGCCCATCTGTGTCTTCTTCCAGAAATGGCTATTTCAAGAAAACAACACAACCTTTTAAGAGCGACGACCTCAAGATGGTAACTCTCAATTCTTGAAGGTCAGCCTCGCTAGTAGTTTTGGGAAAATAGCTCGACCTATCAAGAGTCGTGACTTAGAGATGGTAACTCTTTATGATTGAAAGTCAGACCCATCCTTCTTTTTTGTGTTTTTGCAGCGATGAAGATACCCTCATGGCTCACTGCTTATGGTTCTTCTCGGACCTTTGGGGTAAAGGCCAGGGCTCTGCTAGCCCTTCTTCATCCAGGACTCCGGTTGCTAGAATTTCCATTTCCCAAGGTCGGGGAAAAACTATTGTGGATGAGAGGACTAGTGGGGCCTCAAAACGACACTCCACTGCTGCGAGGATGAATTCTTCTAGTAGACCCGCTAAGATCTCCATCTTATCTTCCTCTCCTTCCTCACCTTACCCAAAGAAGGTCTCTTCAGGTCCCTCTGGAAAGGGAAAAGACCTAGCTACTCCTGGTCATAAGCCTTTATACTTGGGCTGCGCTGTGGAGGAGGTTGCGGGGACCCTGAAGAAACTGGCTAACTCTGTTCTGGCTGCTCACCCTAATGAGGGGAATGCATGGTGGGTCTTGCCTTGGCCAAGAGACGTCTGATTCTCTATTTCAGCGGAAACCATGCTAATTCTTTCTTGATAGAGTGCATTCCACCAGTTGACCGGGAGATCTACCTGCAGTTGACTGATGAAGAAGTTGGAAAATTTGGGGCCTCCTTCTATGCTGGGGTAAGTTCCTTCTGGCAACCCCAGCTGGCTTTATCTTTCAGTAATTGTACCTATTGATTTAATCCTTTCCTCTTACCCAGGGTCATATGGTCCTTGGTGAGTTGCTGAGGTGGCAAGTTGAGAAAGCCTCCAAAAACTGGGAGTTCACATCCATAAGTGAAGAGCTTCAGGGGCCCAAGGCTTACCTGCGGAAGAAAGTTATTGATCTCTACACCTCATTTGAGTCTTCCAAACAGCTTCTTGTTGCAAGCGAGAGGAACGTTGCTGAACCCACTGCCGCCAACGATAGTTTATCCAAGGCACCGGATATGGCTGAGAAGAAAATAGCTGAGCAGAAGGAGCGTAGCAGTGAGCTTGAGGCCAAGCTGCAGGATCTCCAAGGGGTCGGCAACGAGGAGGGCTTCCTTTCTATGTAGAAGCTAGCAGAGGTCCTTGCTTTCCAGGAATTTGTGCAATCCTTGCTAGGGCCTCAATTGATGTCTCAATATACTGGGATAATGGACGAACATAGGGAGCTTAATCCTGGGTTGAAGACCAAACCTGAAATCGATTCTAGTCTTTATCGTCTCGGGTTGGTTGCTTCCCTCCCTTGGGAAAAAAAGGACTAGGAGGTGGCCCCTCCTAAAAAAATGCCTGCAGCTGAGTCTTTGGCCCAAGTTAGTGAGGCTAGGGAAGCGCCTTCTAAGAATTGGAAAGAGATCATGGAGGCCATTACAGGGGATAAGGAGGTTCTTGACATCACTCCCTACGGCATGATATGGAGGCCATTGCAGGGGATAAGAATTGTGAGAATGTTTCCCCGTCTTTTGAATGCCTTCGTTGGGGGAGGTATTTGACCTTTATTCAAATCTCTTCATTTGTTCTTAGTTGTTCTGACCATGCTATTGGCTTGCTCGACAAGCGCTTCAGCGCCAACCCCTCCCAGCAGTTTCATCCCTCCCAATGTCCCAGTAGTGGAAAAGGAGGACGACGATGATATCCCTTGTCTGGCTCGGAAATAATTCTGTGCTATAACTCCTAGGACTGCCTCAAATCTCCAGTTTTGATGTCCTTATTATTATTTGTTCTTTCCATGTACTGAATACTTCGCAAGGGTTTGTTTGTGGCCTTTTGCTTTATTTTTCTGCACTCGATACAATACAGAGAATCTATTTATGGCTTTTATGTTTCCTTTTTTCTCTTTCTTTATAAACTGCTTAGTATTTTTCTATCTATACTTCGAGCGAAATTTCAAAAATTGCATGCTTGCATAGTTGAACTGCCATTTGGGTAACAAAGATTCATACAAGCGTAATGACTGCATAAACTTTAGGAGAACATCGCTTTAAATCATGCTGAGCTAGTTGAGGTGATTATAGACTATTACCGGCAAGTCCATAAGGTCTTTTCTATCTTAGATGACCTTTAGGTATAATAATTTTTTGACTGACAGGCATTCCAAGGTCTTACGAGTTGTCTTTCATCAAAATCGGGTGGCTTGTAGCTCCCTCCTTTGTGGACTTCTCTGATTAGGTAGGGTCCTTCCTAGCCTTCTTACAGCTTGGTCGATTAACCTTGTTTGCCAACATCTGACCTTTTGAGGACCATTTCTCCAACTGTGAAGTGTCTTTCTTTCACTCGCTTGTTGAAAAAATTTGTTACCTGAATTTTGTATGTCATATCTGCTTCAGTTGCCTTGTTTCTCTAGGAGTTCGAGCTCTGCTTTTCTCTTCCCCTCATTTAAGACTGAGTTGTACTCAGTCAATCTTAAAAATGTTTCCCCAACCTCAACTGGGATTATTGCTTCTGAACCAAAGCATAGACTAAATGTGGTTTCTCCAGTAGTTTTTATAGGTGTGGTCCTATGTGCCCATAGTATGCTGGGGATCTCATTTGGCCAATTTACATTGCGACCATCTTTCTCGAGCTCAGTGAGTCTCTTGTTTAGCCCTTCTAGGATCGTTCGGTTTGTAACTTCTACTAGCTCGTTGGCCTGTGGGTAAGCCACAGAGATCAGTGTTTACTTAATGTGGAGGTTCTCGTAGAAGGTCTTGAATGGATCGCCAATAAACAATCGGCCATTGTCTGAAATGATCGCGGGATCCCAAATCTGCATAAGATGTCCCTTCATACGAACAACTGAACCTTTTGAGATGAGATCACTATCATCGGTTCTGCTTCGACCCATTTGGTGAAATACGCTACAGCAACTATGAGGAATTTTGCACCCCCCACTTCATTTGTGAAAGATCCGACGGTGTCAATTCCCCATATGTCAAATGGTACTGAGGCATTGATTGGCTGGTATTTCACTGGTGGAAGATATTATTTGTTCCAATGCAACTTGCAATTGGTGCATTTTTGTATGGTCATTTCAATGTCCACAACCATTATGGGCTAATAATACCCCATTCGTAGGATTTTCTTTGCGACAGTCTTCGATCTTATGTGAGAGCCACATATATAGCTATATACCTCGTCAATCACATATTTACCTTCCCTTGGACTTAAGCACTTGAGTAGTGGCCATGTGTACGACCTTTTGTATACCTTGTCGTCCCTAATCAAGACACAGTGAGGTGCCCATCTTTGCACTTGGCGATCTTCTTTTGGGTCCTCAGGGAGGTAGTCGTGTTTAAGGAATCTGAAGATTGGGTATCTCCAATCTGCTTGATCCTCTATGACCAGACTTTCCACTTGATTGATGCTGGGAGAGTGTAATTGTTCCACAAGTAGCTCGGCATTAGTTCAAACTACCTCTCGATAGACCTTGATTAGTGTGTCTGCTTCTGAGTTTTGCTTTTTGGGAATTTGTTCAATGATAAAGCAGTTAAGTTTTGATATCATGTCTCTTACTCTTTCGGGATACTTGACCATGTTGTCTTCTCTTGCTTCATATTCTCCAGCTACTTGACTGGCTACGACTTGTGACTCTATTTTTGAGTGCAATTTCAGGACTTTGAAAACTCTTATAAGCCTTAGACCCTCTAAGAGAGATTCATATTCGGATTCATTGTTCAAGGTTGGGAAATTGTACTTCACAGAGTGAGGGTTTCTCACTCCCTTAGGGTTGATCAATACAATCCCCGCACCTGAATTTCCTTCTCCATAGACCCGTCCGTGAAAATGGTCCAAATATTGCCTTCACAAGTGCCTGTGTGCTCTAGTGGAGCTCTGGTACATTCTTCTACGAAGTCTGAGAGGGCTTGAGCTTTGATAGCCTTCCTTGGCTCAAATTGAATTTGGTACCCAAAGAGCTCGAGGGACCACTTCATCATTATGCTTGAGAGTTCATGCTTTGCCAGAGCTTGTTTCAGAGGTAAGTTAGTTAGGACTCTTATTGGATAAGCTTCAAAATATGACTTTAATTTCCTTGAAGTGATAATGATGAAGTACAGAAATTTCTCGAGGTCCATATATCTGGTCTCTGGACCTTGAAGTAAACCGCTAACATAATAAATAGTTAATTGCTAACCTGACCTTTCTACTATTAATACCGAACTCACTGCCTTTTCGATCGTAGTCAGGTACATAGAGATTTCTTCTCCTGATCTTGGGGAGACAAGTTGAGCAAGTTTACCCAGAAAGTTCTTCAACTTGATGAACGCTTCTTGATAGCTTTCAGACTACTGGAAGTCCTAGAGCCACCATTTTGTCTACCATAAAATTTTTCTCCTTTGTCTACCATCTTGCTGATAAAGTGTCCTAGAGCCACCATTTTTCCTGCTCTCCTCTATACTTCCTTGAGGTTTCTAGGAGGTTCCATATCCAGCAAAGAATTGATCTTGTCTGGGTTGGCATCAATACCTCGCTCCAAGATCATGAAGCCTAGGAACTTTCCTGCAGAGACCCCAAAGCTGCATTTCTCTAGGTTGAGCTTCATGCAAGCAGTCTTCGGGGTTTGGAATTTTTCTCGGATGTCTCCTATGAAATCTTTTATAGTTTATTATTTGACCATTATGTTATCCACCGAGACCTCAATGTTTCGCCCGAGCTATTTGTGGGAAATTTTGTGCAGCGCTCGTTGAAATTTTACCCCGGCGTTTTTCAAACCGAGGGCTTCTTGGTCTAGCAATAAGTCCCAACTTCCATGATGAAGGAGGTCGTTTAAATGTCTTCAAGGGCCATTGGAATCTGGTCATACCCTTTGTATGCAATTTGTTCAATGCGGTAAAGTCTGCACACATTCTCCATGTCCCCTCCTTTTTTGGTACCACCACAAGGTTGGCCAGCCATTCTGGGTACACCACTAAATTCATAATCCCAGCATCAAGAAGGGCTTGGACTTCTTTTGCTATGACCTTGTTGGGCTTAGGGGCAAAGGTCCTCTTCTTTTGGTTCACTGGCTTGACCAATGGCTTGAGCCCGACCTTTTGCTCTGCAATTTTTTGGTCAACTCCTTGGCGATCGCTGGGCTGCTAGGCGAAGATTTCCAGATTTTCTTCAAGGGAATCCACCAGCTTCCCTTTAATCTTTGGGGGCAAGAGCTCTCTAATTTTAATCCCTTTCTTAGGGAATTTAGGATTGAGGAAGACTTTCTCTCCCTTTCCGGTTGCCTAAATTTTGAAGTGGTTATCCTCTTTCGGGAGGTCAATGCACTCCTCTTGTTTTGGCTCTAGGGAGTTCTCTTTGTTATCCTCAACCATTTAACATTCCGAAGCCATTTTCCTATCTCTTTCAAGGGTGATCTGAAACTCTCCGACCTGGATTCTCAAGCTATAGTTGAGTAGGGAGATCTCTGCTTTTAGGTCCATGACCCCCCTGCAGCCTAGTATGGCATTGTAGGTTCCAGGAGCATCTACAACCATCCAGTCCATCATCTCGGTGACTTCCTTGCCATCCACCTAGATTGTGGTTGGGACTCTAAGGATTCCGTCGCCATAGGTCGTACTGTCTTTGAAACTGGTCAGTGCAATGTCTAATTTCTACAACAAGCTTTTGTTGATCCCCATCTGATCAAAGACCTTGCGATAGAGGACATTGATGCACTTCCGGTGTCTACCAGGATTTTCCTCACCAGGAAGTCACCGATCTAGAGTGACACCGTTACAGGTTCTGAATCCCCCCCTCGAGCTGGCTTTGATTTCATCTCAATGGCATTTATTTCACCGACCGGGGACCTTTGATTTTGCGAGGCTGGTGGTGATGGGTTTGCAGGCCCTACATTTTTAGCCTAGAAATTTTGTAGGTGGCCTTCTTTTATGAGTTTCTCAATCTCACGTTTGCTGTCGAAACAATCCTCCGTGAGATGGCCGTGATCTTTATGGTAATGCCAAAACTTTGTCAGGGCTCTTTTAGCAGCAGGACTCTTGAGGGGCCTGGGCGGCTTGAGAAGGCCTTTCTTCTCCATGACCATCATGACCTCAACCCACGATGTCTTGAGTGGTGGCAGTATAAGTCGAGGATGGTTTTCCTTCTTTTGTCCGAGGCTCCCCCCTTGAGGTGAAGCTCTTTCCTATCCCACTTTGCTTTTTGAGGGCACCTTGGATGTCCTCTGTTGTCTCTATCTGTGGTTGAGGTGAAGCCTGGGATCTTTTTATGGATCATGGTTTCAACAGCCTGATTAACTTTTCCAAGATCTTCTACAGCTCCTTAATTGTTTTTACAGCTCCTCGGCCAGCCTCAAGGCCACGCACTCTCCTTGCAACCCCTGCTTGAATGCAGTGATGTAGATGGCATCAATCTTTTGCACGATCTCCATTGCTTTGTTGCTAAAACGACGGTAATAGCTTTAGGTGCTCTCACCGACCTTCTGTTTGATGAGGAAGAGGTCGTTAATATCTTTCTCGCACCTTGTGTTGCTCTGATAGTTTTTTAGAAAGAGATCTTTTAGCTGTGTCCAGCATAAGATGCTTGCCTCAGGGATTCCTTTGAACCATGATTGACCCTTTCTGGTCAGCAAGGACCTAAAAGCTCTGCATTTGACATGGTCAGGGTGTTCAAAAATCTCCATTTAGGAGACGTATTCATCAATATGTTGTTGTGGCTCCCCAGTGCCATCATATTTTTTTCCCAATTTTGGGGCCTTGGAGCCTGGGGGCATCCTGGCTGTTCGGATGCTATGGACAAACGGCGAAGGTTCAGTAAGATCCACGATGCTTTATTGCTCCTGATTAGTTGGGGGGGTTGCTCTCCTGAGTGGGTTGGGGTCTACCACTTAAGCGTTCTTGCTTGTCATTCGATCAGGCTAAGATGAGTATGCTTGGCTTGGCTCCTGGCTGGTTGCATTTTTCTCCAAGACGGCATTGGAGTATGCCCAGTGGAAATGTAATCTCTTCTGCTTGAGATGCCCTCCAGGGCAGCCACCATTCTTTCCCTTAAATTTTTCGGCATGGATACTCGAGTTCCACAAAATCTCTACGGCCTTGGTGGCCTGGAGTTATTGCCATTTGCAGTGAGATCTGGGTGTCTCCCCAGCAGCCCTTCTTGCACTAGTATTTGGTTAGCCGGGACAATCTAGGATGGGCCGGACTATGCTGGTGGCTGTTGGCCTTGCTGTGGGCTTGGCCCTAGGATGTCATTATCAACAACCTGTATCCATGGCAGCATTTCCGGTACTATCTCTTCAGTGCGCTACTGTGTTCTAGCTATTGGCTTACCACAGCATTTAGGCTGAACAAGCGAAGGCAGCAATTGAGCTGTAAGGATTGCTTTATTTGTTTTGTGTATGGGAAAAAGTTTGGCTTATCTATTCTGGTTTCCCACAGACGGTGCTAGATGTGATGGGGTCCAAAGGTGATGGATCGGATCACCCCACAAATCCTGATGGAGCTCCGCCATCAAAAGCCTGAGAAGATAAGAAAGAGAGGTCACCGGAGTGGTCTATCGCCCAGGGAAGAGCTCTAATGCCTAAGTTAGTATTCTGTGAGAGTTTTCCAATAAAGATAGTGCTCAAGAACGCAGGAAGGTTTTGTACTTTTGTTCCTTCTCACCCAAGACTAGCTGGGTGTTTTGTTTAAGTAGAGAGAGAAAATCAGTTAAGTCCTGGAATTGGGCTCTCCATTACGTAAAAATAGGAAATTAGGATAACCGTGGCATTTAGCCAAATCTCGGTGTTTCCCTGGAATGAGAGATCTTGTCATTCACGTCTCTATGAGAACAACGAGCCCGCTAACCGACTTTGAGACCAACTTGGCGACCTCCTCGTGAACGCTAAGAAGCTCCAACATCTCTTCTGGTGAGGTCACGCCGAGTGATTATTGGCTCCTTGGAGTGACTAGGAGTCGAGTACTTGTGGTCGTGGCATGGAAGATTTATGATTTGGATTGGAGCTTGCTAGGTCAAAGTCAGGGTCTAGCAAGACCTCAGCTCGAGCTCATTTAGGGGGTCGGTGATCTCTAGGTCTATGACCTGGGAGGTCAGTGGTGGCGAGTTGCTTGCCCACACGTCCTCGTTGGCTCTGTAAGTCTGACTTTCAAGTATTGAAGGCATGGGGTCCTCTGGCCCATTTGGGTTGACTAGTTCAGGCCGTACCCATTTCACCCATTAAGTAGAATTTAAATTTCTTCTGTTTTTAAATTTTATTTATTGTATTTTTATATTCAAAACTTTATTTACAAAACTTTATTTAATTATTTAATAAATATAAACATTTTATTTATATTAATGATTAAATTAATCAAAATAAAATCAAATTAATGACAAAGTCAATGATAATTTACATGATCTTAAGAAGCAATAATATATTTATAGATTTATATAAAAAATAAATTACTTACAAGAGTTTGAGGAAACAAAGGTCATCCATTTTGTATTTTCTATTCATTTTTTGAAATAAAAAATAATAATAATAATAATAAAATACCAGAAAATACTTTATTTTTCTGTGACCCTCCCTTAACATGCAGAAAATTCAATGCAAATCCCTCGATAACTCCATCTTTTAACAACGGTCTTTATGCGTCATTTACTGGCAGTTTCTTTAAACGGTCAAAAAATATCCCCCGTTTTTCTCGTAGTGCGTTATGTATCAATCTAAAGCCGAAACATAGGATATTAAAAACCCTAGTTATATTCCGGTGACAACTGACAAGCGTGGTCAAACGTGTGATATACACCACTCGTCGAGTCTATAGTAGAACGTTTACTTAGGAAATTCATGAGTGCATGCACTCAGGACTGATGAGCACACGCTGTCAAGCATGCCTAACGAACTAAAGGATTTTCTAACTTATCAAAAAGTAAATTGTTAAGATGAATCAACTATTTCAAGTCTTCAATTGTCATTTCATCACTCAAAGTGCACTTTATTTTTCCTCCACAAGTTTTTTCCTCGCTTGGGTCTATTTGCATAGTTTCATTTTACTTTTCAAAAAAGTAGAAAAGGGTGGAATTGACTAACACCTTGTTTGGATGGAGGGGTTTGGCGACAAGAAAAGGTTTTTGGGAAGAAAAGGGGATAGAGCACTCTGTTTGGGAGATTTTTTGTGGAAGAAGAGAAGAAAAAAGGAGAGAAAGCTTGTGGGCTACAATCACTAGCCCCGACAACCTAGAAGGGATAGCCAAGACATTCGACATCCACGCCCAGATCTCGAAGTAGGCCAAATTGTCGTTAGCAAGCTTGTAGCTCTCTACCAGAGACGTGAATGGAAAGGTATCCCATCTTAGGGAAACTCCACGATTCTAGGAGTAATTGGCAGGATATGTTTCGATCTCATAATTATCCTAATTGCCTACTATCTCATATTATCGAATCACACATAGTCCAAGGACAATGCACAATAGATAGAGCTAATTTACCCAAAGATTAATCTCATCTGAGAATACTAACTTAGGCATCGGGTCTAATCCTTTGTTTCTTAGGTTAATATTACAGAAACCAAGAGACGCAAAGTGTTGTAGGCCTTTTGGAGCCCTCACCTTTCATTCACAGCATCAGGACTACCCGAATGCCAGTGAGATTCAAGGCACATCAGGTGGAGCCAAAGTACGATGGCACTAGGGAGCCTCTATAACACATAGATGAATACGTTTAATATATGGAAACGTTTGCGTACCTCGATCATGTCAAATGCCAAGCTTTTTGGTCCACGTTAACCAATAAAGCACAATCCTGGTTCAAAGGAATCTTGAAAGCCAACATCTCGAGCTAGACGCAACTGAAAGAGCTTTGTCTGAAGAACTATCAAAGTAGCAAAATATGAGAAAAAGACATTAATGACCTATTCAACATCAAACAAAAGTTTGGAGAGAGCACCAGGAGTTACTACAATCATTTCAACAACGAGCCAGTGGAGATTGAGCAGAAGATCGACACTATCTTCAACACGGCCTTCAAGCAAGGATTGCAATAGAGGTATGTAGCTCTAAGGTTAGCTGAAGAGCTAGTAAAGACCATCAAGAAGCTACAAACACTCCTCAAAAAGTTGATAAAAGGGTAAGAAACGGTGGTCCAGAAGAAGATCCTTGGGTTTGCCGCGGCCACTAAGAAAGAGAATAAGGGGACATCAAAGCGAGATAGGAAGGATCCCCATCCAAAGGGAGGGCCCTCAAACAAAAAGAGGAAGACCATTCCAGACCTAGTGACTTAAGGAGAAATTGACCTCGAATCCATAGAGAAACGAGATCCAAATCCCAGTTTTTTTTTTAAAAAAAGGTTTACACACAAATGAGAGATGAAACATAACTTTCGATGTCTAAAACTGCAGATCTGTCTAATGAGACGATCGAAATCTACTAGACTTAACGTCTTCTAATCTATTCCCTATGAACAGTCTAGGGGAACAGACGGGAATAGGAAAAGAGGAATCTTATGGTATTGTGGAGTGGCGGCTATGGAATAACGAATAGACATACTAGAATTTTCTTTTCAGAAAATCACATCTGTTCTAAAAAGTAAGGTTCTAAAAAAAAAAACTTAACCTAATTCCTGGAAATAATAGGTTATAAATAGTCCTAAAATAACCTAATTAGAAGTTGGGCTTCTATGGGCCATGACCCAATAAGCCTCAATTTAATTAAAGGTCCAAT
>JAOXNR010043971.1:0-19255 GCA_028571225.1 Parsonsia alboflavescens | reverse complement strand
CGCAAGAACTAATTTATGACTAATGACGGTAGTTCATAAATAAATGAAATAGTCATCATTAGTTATTATGATTAATTAATTACTATAATTAAAAAGTTCATTAATGACAATCATTAATATAGCATTAATAGTAATTTATGAAGATTCATCCCAACCTTTAAAAAGAAAAAACCAAAAAAAAAAAAAAAAACACACACACACACACACGTTTTGAGAGGAATTGAAAACTCTTTTGAAATGATCAATAAAAGAAAACTATTGACTCTTTTTTAATTTATTCTTCTTTTCTTATATTTGAGTATAGTATTTATTTTACATCTGATGGGACTCAAAAGTGAACACTAGATCACTCCAAAACCGTGATGACGTCAATCAATTGCAACCTGAGAAGAAAGTAGAGATTAGTCACCATAGGTGGGCTTTGCCCTGGGAAGAGCTCCGATGCCTAAGTTTGGACTACGAGAGTAATCTAGTGTATTTAATTCTCCATGAGTCCATTCTCCTTTTGGATTGTTTATGATTTGATTATATAAAAGAGACATTTGTTAAATCCTCAATTTGGGCTCTGCTATTATGCAATAGTAGACGAGTAGGATAGTTGTGAGATTGTAGAATCCAACCAACTACTCCTAGAATCGTGGAGTTTCCCTTGGTTGAGATATCTTGTCATTCACGTCTCTATCGAGAGCGGTGAGCTCACTAACCAACTTCGAGACCTGCTCGTGGACATCAAGGGTCTAGGCTATCTCTTCTAGGAGGTTGCGTCAAGTGGCTGTAGGCTCATGGAAGATGCTAGGAGTCGTGCACATCTAGTCGTGGCATTGAAGATGTATGAGACTAGTTGCGAGTTACCAGGTTGTGGGCTGAGGTCTGGTGGTACCTATCTCTAGCTCATTTAGGAGGTCGGTGGTAGCATGTCACTGCCCACCTATCTTTGTTGACTTTGTGAGTCTAAGTTTCAGGTATTGAAGGTTGGGGCCTTAGGCCCATTTGGGTTGACTTCTGTCATAGTCTTGCCCGTTTGTGTTGACTTATCTGAGTCATACCCGTTTCTCCCATAATCACTCCCCTTTAGGCCCAGAGAGCTCAGACGGCATGGGGCCTAAATTACCATCTCAAAGTCGTAGCCGCTAACGGGTTCGCTGATTCCTTAGAACTGCTAGTAAGTCTAACCTTCAGTTATTAAGAGCTACCCCTTCAGAGGTTGTGCCACTTCATTCTGTAACGGCTATTTCTAGGGGGAGACATGCCCCTTCAGTTTTTTGGAAAGTTGACCATTCAATTTGGATGTGGAAAGTTGTCTTGCTTTAGCTTTGAAGAGAATTGAAGCATTTCCAGTTTTGGAAAGTCACCCCCACTCAGTTTTCGGAAAGTCGCAACACTTTGACTTCATATAAAGAGTTGACTTGTTCCGGGTTTAGGAGGTTGCCCCGTTTGGGTTTTTCCCTATTGAAAATTAACCCGTTTCGGTTTCAGAAGGTTGCCCCATTCTAGAGCCAGCGAGATTCTTTCCATCTAAATTAGGAGTTATAGAATTTTTAGGATTTACCCAAACTTTTTCACAACTTTCTTGAATTTACAGATCTTTCCGCCTTAAATTTTCCTTCTCCCTTTTGCTTAAGCATCAAGTGACCTATGACAACTCCCCTTCTCACCTTCCAGGATTTTGCTAAGTGAGTTTTCTTCTCTTTTAATTTGAAAATTTTCATCTTTTTGAGTTTTTCGGGTAAACCCGAGATGTCGACTTCAACGTCTTCTGTGTCCAAACTCTCCTTCCCAAGGAGAAGCAGCTCCTTCCTATTCTCCTTTTGATTTGGAGAATTTGGCTTTTATTTACACCCCTTTTTTTTTGTTAGAGCCCTGCCTGTTAGGAGTGAAACCCTTGAGCTTCCTGAAACAGAAGCTTATTCTACTCCTTCTCTTCTTGGCCCCTCTAACGTTTTTAACATCAGTGGTAAGTCAGGGCTGGGTAAATTCGACATAGTCACTATCCAGGAGGACAAGCGTCCTCACGATAGGGTTGACTGACACATAGTCCTTTATCTTTCTAGCCCTAAGGGAGGCATCCTCCTTATTTTCCTTCATCTGCTATTTCTTGATATTGCCTACTTTTGGGGTTTTCCCTTAGCCCAACTCATCCCAATTTCTTTTCAGATGGTGATTGCTATCATATTAACTTGCCTTCTTTACAAAGTTCCAGTTTCTTTGGAGCTCTTTAGGAGATTTTTTAAGCTAGGTGTCTTCTCAGCCTCTCAATCTTCTAAGGGGTATCTCCAGTTCAACCACAGGCACAAGCTAGTGGGGTCCCTTTCAATAATTAGTAGCGCAATGGAAAGATCTTTTCTTCTTTGGTTAATTTCCACGCCATGAAATTCAGTCCGAGCCCTACCCGAATTGGAACCTGAACCGTTCATTTTTCAACTTACTCTCTGACTTATCCCATGACTTGGTAGAGCATAGGGATTTCTTGATTTACCTGGCTAAGTTTGATAGAGTCAAGGTCGGGTGTGCTACCCCAGCTTGGCCTGTGACTCTCCTTCGTCCTGCTAGGCTAAGGAGCCCAGCAGAGCTCCACCTCCCTTCGGTCAGGGAGGATTTGTGGATATTGCCCTCTGGTAGGAAGCCTTTCTATCTTTAGCTGATTTTTGCCTTTCTCTGCTTGTGGTTTTATACTGACAGTCCCCCCCCCCTTTTTTGTCTATGCAGATATGAGAACCACATCTTGGATCATTGATAATTTTGAACCTTCTCAGGTTCCTTCTGGTAGAGCTCTTGGAGCAGCTAGAGCCTCTTACACCCTAACCCCAGCAGTCAACAATCTTGTTCCCAGGGGCGTGGAGAGATAGGTAGTGGCGGAGAGGACCAGGGGAGCCTCTAAGGGAAGTTCTGTGGTTGTTGGTATGAAGGCCTCTGATAGGCTTATCAAGATTCCCTTTACATCTTCTTCACCATCTGCAATGTTAGCCGGAAGGGTTCCCCCGAGCTCAGCTGCTAAGGGGAAAGCTCTTATGACCTTGGAGTCCAAGTATGCATTTCCGGGATGTGCCATTGAGGAGGTTGCAGTCGCTTTCAAGAGGTTGCGGGTGCAGCCCTGGCCACATATTCTACTAAAAGGGCCACGAGATGGGTCTCTAATCTTGCTAGGCGGTCTCTGATTCTTTACTCCCTTTGCCCCATTCCTAATCCTTTTTGATGGATTGAGCTCGGTCAGTTGACCTGGAGATTTGCTGGCAACTGTTACATGAGGAGATTGACAAATTCAGTGCCTCCCATTACACTACGGTGAGTTCTCATGACCTTCTGGAAATTTGCAATTGGTCCTCTCTCATTTTGGTTTTGGAATGACCTCTTTTCCTCTCTTTTGTAGGGTCACATCGTCTTTTGGGAAGAGCCTGAGGAGGAGGGTTGAGAAGGCCAGAAGGGACTAGGTGGTTACCTCTCCTATCTTTGAACTCCAAGATGCCAAGGCTCACCTAGAAAAGGAGAATGCTGAGCTGGCGGCTTCTACTAGTGAGGCCTATACCTCTTCTAATAAATCAGCCAGACTCCTCTCTGAGTGCAGAAAAGATTTTGATGAAGCCAATGCCAACTGCAAAGCCATGTCTGAGGTGTTGGATGCAGCGCACAAGAGGATTTTAGAGTTAACTAGCTTCGAGACATAACTAAAACAACAGGTGGATGACCATCAGGCCAAGCTGGAGGAGTTCCAGGACCATTGCGATGAGGATGGCAACCTCTCTATGAAGAGGCTTGAGGAGGTTTCTGCCTTCTAGAGATATGTGGAGACCCTGATGAAACCTTAAATGATAAGCGTCTATGTTCAGGTGATTGACGACCTCAAGAAAACTTACCCCGAGCTGAAGACCAGCTCTGCATTTGATGCTGCACTCTATCATCCAGAGTTACTCACTTCTCTTCCTTAGAGTCAAGAGGATCTAAATCAACCTTCTCCTAAGGAGGCTGCAATTGCTAAGGTCCTAGCCCAAGTTGGCCAAACTGATGAGGGCCCTATAGGGGAGAGAAGAGAACTTGTGGAGGCTGCGGCGAAGGTCAGGGCTTCAGAGAGAGAGGTCTTGGATGTCACCCACTAGGCTATGATATCCCCCGAAGGTATTCCCATGGTTTAAGGTGTCAATGAATTTTCTGAAATTTACCCTCGCCACATGCTTAAATATTTTGGAATAGGTACTTAAACTTTTCCAGGGCACTTGTCCATTTCTTATGTAGCCCTTTTATCTTACCACGTTTCCTTCTATTTTACAGGTCCTTCTACCACAGCTGGGGCAAAAACCGCTGGGGCAAAAACCACTGGTGAAGAGGGGGACCCTGTAAAGCGTTTCTGGCCCAATCAATATCCCAGATCATGAGGATGGTGAAGATGACATTCCTCTTGTCAGAAGGCAGGAGAGAGGCAATTCTAGGAGTGCTTTGTAATAGTACTAGTTCCTTGAATACTCAACTCTTTAAGTTTCTGTACTAAATATTCTAGAGGTCTGTTTGTGGCCTCTGTTTTCGATAATAGCTTTATTTCTTCACTATCAAGCATTTGCATTTGCTAAACATTCTGTCTTTACTTTTTGGCACTTTGAACTTGAGGCAAACAACATAAAATGGAAACTTGATAAGCTTTAAAAGGAAGAACTTATCTTTCATACATGTCTTGCTCAATCTAAAAACTGGTAGGGTTGCCATGATATTCGGTGAGGTCTTTTTTATCAACTTTTGTAGGTCTACAATGTCTTAGTTAGCTTTACGCATAGTACTTCTTTAAGTGGCAAATGTTCCAAGGTCTTAGGAGTTGTCTTCCTTCGAGATCGTCAAGCTTGTAGCTTCTATGGACTTCATGGACTATGTAAGGTCCTTCCCAGCTTTCTTGCAGCTTGGTCAGTTGACCTTGTTTGCCAACGTCCAACTTTGAGGACCATTTCTCCAGCTGTGAAATGTCTTGTTTTCACTTTTTTGTTGAAAAAATTTGTTACCTGCCTTTTGTAGGTTCTATCTGCCTCCATTGCTTTATTTTTGACCTCTTCAAGGAGGTCGAGGTCTGTCCTTCTCTCCCCCTCGTTTAAGACTGAATTATATTCTATCAATCTTAATCACTTCATGCTGACCTCAACCCGCATCACTGCCTCTGAACCAAAGCATAAGTTGAATGGTGTCTCTCTTGTAGCTTTTCTAGGTGTTGTTTTGTATGCCCATAAAATGCTTGGAAACTCATCTTGCCAAGTAGTTTTGTGACCTTCTTTCTTGAGCTTGGTGAGTCTTTTCTTGAGTCCCTCCAGAATGGTTCCGTTTGTAACCTCAGTGAGCCCATTAGCTTGGGGATGAGCTATAGAGGTTAGCCACTATACAATGTTCAAATTCTCGTAGAGTATTTTGAACAGGTCGCTAATGAATTGCCTTCCGTTGTCTGAAATTATAGCTTTAGGGATCCCGAACCTGAACACAATGTTTCTCCAGACAAAGGACTGGACTTTTGGTGATGAGATGGTTGCCATTGGTTCTGCTTCAACCCATTTGGTGAAGTACTCCATGACAACAATTAGGAACAGAACACCCCGCACTCCTTTTGGGAAGGGTCCTAGTATGTCAATGCCCCAGATATCAAATGGTAGTGATGCATTAATAGATTGATACCTTGTTGGCGGCACATGTGATTTGTTCCGTGCAACTAGCAGCTCATGCATTTCTGTATGTTTTTCTCAATGTCTAAAACCATTGAGGGCCAGTAATACCCTATTCTTAGTATCTTCGAAGGTGACAGTCTTTGCTCCTAGGTGTGACCTGCATATTCCTTGTGTACCTCTTCAATGACGTATTGTCCCTCTCCTTGACTTAGACATTTGAGTAATGGCCAAGTATAAGACCTTCTGCATACCTCGTCATCCCCTATTAGGACGTAGTGAGATCACCATTTTCACACTTGGCGAGCTCCTTTTGGGTCCTGTAGGAGGTCGCTACCTTGGAGGAACTCGTAGATTAGATATCTCCAGTCTGCCTAATCCTCTATAACCAAGATCTCGTCTTGGCTTTTGTTTTGAAAGTACAACTGTTCAACTAGTAACTATACATTAGTTCCGGCTATGTCTCGATAGGCCTTGGATAGTGCGTCTGCCTCTGCATTTTGGTCTCTGGGTATCTGGTCAATGAGGAAATGCTCAAGCTTCAATGTGATATCCCTTACTCGTTTAAGATATTTGATCATGTTCCTCTCTAGCTTCCTATTCCCCAGCGACCTGTTTGGCTATAACCTAAGAATTTGTTTTAACGTGCAACTTATGCACTCTGAGAGCTCTTATAAGTCTTAGACCTGCTAAGAGAGCTTCATCTTCAGATTCATTATTCGAGGCTGGGAAGTAGTACTTCACAGAGTAAGGGATTCTCACTCCCTCGCGGTTGATCTATACTATTCCCGCACCTGAATTTTCTTTTTTCGTTGAACCATCTATATACATTGTCCAGACGTTGCTTTCACAAGTGCTTGTGAGCTCTAGTGTAGCCGCCCTTGTGCATTCTTCTACGAAGTCCAAGAGAGCTTGAACTTTGATTGCTTTCCTTGGCTCAAATTGAATTTGATACCCCAGGAGCTCGATTGACCACTTCATCGTCCTGCTCGACAAGTCGGGCTTGGCTAGAGCTTGTTTTAGTGGTTTGTTGGTTAAAACTCTCATCAGGTAAGCTCCAAAATATGGCTTTAATTTCCTCGAGGTGATAATAATGAGGTACAAGAACTTTTCAAGGTCTGAATATCTAGTTTGCGGACCTCTGAGCAATCGACTTACATAATAAACAGGGAACTGTTGTCTTAACCTTTCTACCAACAGTGTTGAGCTGACTATTTTTTCTATTGCAATAAGATACATCAAGATGTCTTCTCCTGACCTTGGAGGCATAAGTTGAGGAGGCTGCCCCAGGAAGTCTTTCAGCTTGATGGGTACTGCTTGGCAATCCTCGATCCACTGGAAGTCCTTTGGCACCTTTATGACACCGTAGAATTTTTCTCCATTGTTCGCCATTTTGATGATGAAGTGTCCCAGCACTGCCATCTTTCCTGCTAGACTCTGAACCTTCTTGATGCTTCCGGGGGAGTGGGGTTGCATTTATAACAGAGCTTTTATCTTGTCCAAATTGTCATCAATGCCTCTTATAGAGATCATAAAGCCCAAGAATTTATCTGTTGTAACTCCGTAGGTGCATTTTTCTGGGTAGAGCTTCATGTGGGCATCCTTCAAGATCTAGAAAGTCTCCCTGATGTTCTTAATGAAATCTTCAGAGGCCTTGGACTTGATCAGTATGTCCTCCACGTAGACCTCTATGTTCCTCCCGAGCTGGTTTTTTAACACCTTATGCATAGCCCACTGGATTTCTGCTCTTACGTTCTTCAGGCCAAAGGGCATTTTTGTATAGCAATAGGTCCCGACCTCTATGATGAACGAGGTCTTTTCGATGTCCTCGACTGCCATTGGGATTTGGTTATACCCTTTTTCTGCATCTAAGAAACATAGCCATGAATAAATGGTTGCCAAGTCCATCATTTGATTTATACTTGGATCTGGATAGGAGTCATTCTGCAAAATTTGTTCAGTGTGTTAAAGTCCATACACATCCTCCATGTTCCTTCTTTCTTTGGCACTACAATATGGTTGGACAGCCATTCCCGGTACAGTACCTCTTTAAGAATTCCAACGTCGAGAAGAGCTTGGACTTCTTGAGCTATAACCTCATTTTGCTCGAGGGCGAAGGTTCTCTTCTTTTGCTTCACCGGCTTGACCCCTGGTTTGAGTCCGAGTCTGTGTTCAGCAATCTTTAGGTCTACTCCCTTAAGGTCGCTAGGCTGCCAGGCAAAGATCTTCAGATACTCTTGAAAGGAATCAACAAATTTCCCTTTGACTTTGGGAGGTAATAACACTCCAATTTCTATCCCTTTCTCAGGGAATTCCGTGTTAAGGAACACCTTCTCTCCTTTGCTAGCAGCCTGGATTCTGTAATCATCATTCCCTTTAGGGATGTCGATATAGTTTTCTTGATTTGGGAATTTCTGTTATAGTAGAGCTCTTGAAGACTATTCTAAGTAGACTATGCATTAATTAGAGATTGGGTGGTTACTGGCAATCCATCATTATGGACGATCTTCCTCGATATAGCAGGACCCTAGAAGCAAGACCAACAATGGAGAAAGCTACAGCAAGGAAGCTTTAGACCCCACTGGAGGCTTGGCGACAGCAGAAAACCCTAGCCCTATCACTATTGAGCTTCTGCCTTCTCAGACTATTTCGGAAGTTCATGATGAAAAATGAGATGAGAATATACAAACTGTCCAGTCAACAACATTGTTGCCACAGGAAATTGAATCGGCAGACCCCACATCTAATGTAGAGCGATTCAAATATTTTGTAGAAATCACCCTGCCTACCAAACAGAATGATGGAACAAATTTTCTTGATGCTATTCAAACAACTTCTCTTATTTCTGATGCTCCAATTACAGCAGGTTCTGATGTGGCGCTCGCAATACCCCTGAAACACTGGAGGATTCGGAAGTGCGGATGGAAAGTACAGCGGATACAGGGTTGGATGTTGTGTTGCATGATTCTGACCAAGTATGAGTATGGATCCCCAGCAGACAGAAGTTCGGTAGTCCAAAAGCACTCTGGTGTTAAAACTAGAGCACAAGTGAAGAAGAAGTTTTAGGCTGGAGCTACTTCATCCAAATCTTTATAATGACGATTCACGAATTGATCTAGAACAATAGAAGGATTGGTCAGCAAAAGTCTCTCTCTAGATTAAGTGCTCTTGCGTTATTGAATAGAAATTGATGTTTGCTGCTATTTTAGAACCTATGGTCTCTTCAACTTGCTTATCTTTTGTTGCAAGATAGCTCGGTTTTGGCAGTTTCTTCACTAATGATAATAATAAAATTTGGATTTTCTAGATGGGTCATTTGAATTATAGGCGATTCAGTGTCATGAGCAGTTTGTCACATGTAGTATTGCAGCACTATTTCGGTCTGAAATTTTCATCACTTTCACCTACGCTAAATGTAATCATACGTATAGGAGAAATTTTTGGAAGTGCATGTTGGATTTTGCAGATAGTATTGATGATCCATGGCTGATAAGGGGAGATTTTAATGTTGTCCGTTCGGTGATGATTGCTTGGGAGCTATTCCTCTAGTTATGCTTGTGGAGGAATTCAATACAACGATTGAAGCTAGCAGATTGATTGATCTACCTTTTCAAGGTACTAAATATACTTGGTAAAGCTCAACGTTTCCTCCTTTATTTAAGCTATTAGATAGAGTTTTGATTAATTCCAATTTTGTTGAGTGTCTTTAATCTGAATCGTTTGGTTTTAGACCAATGCCAGCTACTTATTTCAGTTAACACTGATGTCTCGGTTAAAAATAAACTTTTTAGGTTCCAGAATTTTTGGTTGCTTAAAAGAGATTTTATGGAGGTGGTTTAGCATTGCTGGTCGATGGAGGTTAATGGAAACAGTATGCAGGTTTTTGCCATTAAATTAAAAAGACTGAAACAATCTCAACGGGATTGGAACAAGACATTTTTTTTGGTAATCTTCAAAGTAATATTAAATTGGCGGAGAGCAATGTAAATGATGCAGAAGTTTGTTATCAACAAAATCCAATAGAGGTCAATAGACAAACACTTCATCATTTGTGGTTGAGCTTGCTTTTCATCTTAAATATGAAACAACCTTCTGCACATAGAAGTCTAGGGCAAAATGGTTTAAGGAGGGAGATGCCAATACAAATTATTTTTCCAAATTTTGGCACTCAAGGAAGGTTCATATGCAGATAGGCAGAATAAAGAATAAACAAGGGGAATGGCTTATTGATAAAAACGAAATTGGGAATGAAGCTGTGAATTTCTTTTCAGATCTTCTTTCGGCACCCTAAGGCTATGTTTAGTTTGTAGAATTAGTCCTACATAATATTCCAAGCCTTATAAATGATGAGGATAATAGGGGGCCGGCATCTCTCCCAAATTTATAGGAAGTTCAGAATGCGATATGGATTTTAGATGGAAGGAGTGCTCCAGGGGTCGATGGGTTTCCGAGGTCTTTTTACACACATTGTTGGGATATTATAGGTGATGATTCGGTGAGGGCAGTTCAGGATTTTTAGGCTGGACTTTAAATGCCCACTTCTTTCACAGCCACGCAAGTTATACTTATTCACATAAAGGAAAATCCAATGAAGTTTGGAGACTCTAGACCAATAAGCTTATGCAATTTCACATCTAAGGGGATGGGGAAATTCATTTCTTTGCGGTTATCTGGCTTATTGGCAAGGATCATCTCTAATAATCGAAGTGGGTTTGTAAAAGGTAGGAGTATTAAAGACAACATTTTACTAGCATCCGAAATGGTTCAATCAATTAATGAGAAGTGCCGAGGTGGTAATATTATTATTAAGCTAGACATGCTTAAGGCCTTTGATAGGGTCTCATGGTCTTTTTCACTTATGGTTCCAAGAAAATTTGGGTAGTTGTCATTTTTGCAATTTAATCTGGAATTGTTTGGCCTTTAATAATTTCTCTATTACTATAAATGGTGGTCTATGTGTTTTTTCCTTCGTCTAGGGGGCTTAGACAAGGAGATCATCTATCTCCGTTATTATTCATTGTGGCAACAGAGATCCTTTTGAGGGGTTTGAATAGGATGTTGTTGGAAGGTGGCTTGGAGAAGTTCTATACTAGGAAACAGTGTCTACCTTTATCTCACTTGAGCTATGCAGATGATATGATTATTTTTACAAGATCCTCTAAGAAGAATCATAAAGGCTTGGTTGCATTTTGGAATTTTATGAAGATATTTCAGGACAAAAAATTAATTTTCATAAAAGTTCCTTTCATGCTCCGAATGATGCTCCTATTTCCAGATTGCAAATGATTAAGAATGTGTTAGAGTTTTTTCGAAAAGATATGCCTATTACATACCTCGGCTGTCCCCTTTCATCGGGTATTGTTACATGTTCATATTTTCAATCTTTGGTTCAAAAAGTGCTGTCTAGAATCAAAAGCTAGCAAAACAAGCTCCTCACCATGGCAGAACGACTGATACTGATCAAGCATGTACTTAACTCGATTGTGGTTGGAGCTTCATTAAATCCAAATTGTTTCATCGGGTTCGAACAGACAAATATGGAAACCTTCAGTTTTTGGTGATTTTGTGTTAGCGATTGCCTTGGCTTTGTTTGATGTTGGTGTCAATTCAGCTTTGGATTGGGAATGGTTTTGGCAAGACTTTATTCCTCTAGATTGATGACAAAATGTGTATGCTTGGTTTTCAAATGGTATCTCAATGTCATTGTTGGCAAAATTTTGAATCCATTAACCAGTGGCTGTTCAAGTTTGGAGTAATATGGCTGATTTTTTGGGTGTTCGGCTAGGAGCTCCCAACACTCTAATGGAAATGTTACATAAATGGCAATAGCTGACCGATGATATTAATGAGGGTAGTATGTTGGTGCCGATGATAGTATGCAAGGAACTATGGAAGGCTCGCAACAAATTTATATTTGAAGGTGCCACTTTGTCTGCTTCTCAAATCTATTGGTGTCAAGGAGACAGCTTTCAACAACCTTTGATAAGACAAAAGTTTATGCTTGTAGTTTGGAAAAACAAAGATTTCTTGCATAAGGTCATTTTGAATATGGATGGGGCTTCAAGGGGCAATCCAGGAAAGACATCAATTGGAGGGATTTTGAGGCTTGGTAATTGTAAATTTATTTTTGGCGTTGCACAAGTTATCGTAATTCTACTAACACAATTGCAGAGCTTGAGGCTTCTGGCCCAAGGAATTTAGATTTGTTTGAATTAAGGTACCCTTAAGCTGTTGTACAATGTAATTCACAATCCATTGTATCCATGATTCATTCTGGTCATTGAAATCGTTGGAGGCTTTATGAAGTTTTGAGTCGGATACAACTTGTTTTAGGTAAAGGAGATTTTACCACTATTCACAAATATCGGGAGGCTAATCAAGTGTTAGATTATTTGGCAAACTTTGCATTGGATACAACAGTATGTGACATTTTGACATCTATACCTCTTCACCTAAACTTGCTAAGGGAATTTTCTTTATTGATGAAAACATCCCTCTACTCATGTAAGAAAATAGTTTATTATTTTGCTTGCATATAGTGGATTTGTCTCCACCTTCATAGAGGTAAGGCTCTTCTTGTCCCCCTCAGATTGTTTATATCTCCATTCTTTTCAATAAACTGGTAGGGGTCTGCCAAACCAAGTCTGGAGGAAGTAAAGGAAGCCGTTTTTGGTTTGGATGGTGAAAGTTCTCTTGGAGTAGATGGCTTTCTAGGTATTATTTTACATCCTTTTAGGAGGTCATAAAAATTTACATGTTACAAGCAGAAAGGGATTTTTGGGTAGGGGTGCAGATGCCTCAGTAATTCACTTCAACTCAGATAGTCCTAATCAATAAAGTGGATAATCCCACCACTTTCGCAAACTTTAGACCAATTAGTCTTTGCAATTTTACTTCAAAGGAAATTGGGAAGGTAATTTCTCTTCAGCTAGCTAAGTTTCTTCGTAATTTCATTTGTCCAAATCAAGAGGGATTTGTGAAGGGAAGGAATATAGCTGATAATATTCTTCTTGCTTCTGAACTTTTGCATTCTTTAAACAAGAATTGTGTTGGGGGTAATATGATAATGAAATTAGATATGCTCAAAGCTTTTGACAGAGTAAATTGGTCTTTTCTATTGGAGGTGTTGAAGAAGTTCGGATTTCATTGTTAATTTTTGAATCTTATACATAATTACTTGGCTTTCAATAAGTTTTCTGTCTCCATCAAAGGAAAATTGTGTGGTTTTTTGCACTCAACAAGAGGTGTTCATGAAGGGACCCTCTATCTCCTACTTTATTCATATTGGCTGCGAGGGTGCTTTCAAGGGGCTTTAATAAACTTTTATATGATGGAGATATTGGTGATTTCATTACTGATCATATTACTCTACCAGTTTCCCATTTGAGTTTTGCAGATGATAACATAATTTTCACATGAGGGTTGAAGAGGGGTTTGAGGAAGTTGATAGAGTTCCTAGAATTCTATCAAGATTGTTTTGGCCCAAAATAACTTTACATAAGAGTTCTATGTATCTTTCTTCCACTATATATATTCAAAGACAGATGATGCAGAGGGAAATTACAAGTTAAGTTGTTCAAAAGTTGCCAATTGTCTACTTAGGTGGCTGTGCGTCATATGCACAGGGTCCATTTTCCTTCTGTTTTGATTATTTCCTAAAAATTTGAAATGTGTTAACATCCAAAACATACAAAAATGAATAAATAACTTCTAAATAAAAAGAAAATAAGAAATAAAACTACGAAATCTCATTCTTGGGTTGCCTCCCAAAAGCGCCTTTCGTTAACGTCATTTGGCTTGACATTATGCCTCCTTTTAAGGTTCATCATATAATGGCATCTCAAGGTCCATTATAGTCATTATATTAGGTTCAAAACCTTCATAGAATGGTTTGAGACGATGTCCATTGACTTGAGCACTTTACCCCATTTCAAGACCACGAACCTCAACTGCACCCTGTGGTAAAATGTTAGTGATAACAAACTGACCAATCCACCTTGACATCAATTTTCAAGGAAATAATTTTAGTCTAGACATATAGAGCAATACCTTTTGACCATCACAGACAAGCATTAGAGAAATCAAAGTTGCATTTCTTAATGGCCCAATATGCTTTATGTTCAATTTCCACAGGAAGATGAGAAGCTTTACCATAAACTAACCTGTAAAGAGACATGCCAATGGGTGTTTTGAATGCAGTCCTATAAGCCCAAGGAGCATCACCTAAATGTAAAATCCAATCTTTTCTATTAGGATTGACAACTTTTTCAAGAATGAACTTTATTTTCTCTATAAGAAACTTCAGCTTGGCCATTAGTTTGTGGATGATATGCAATAGAAACTCTATGTTGAATATAATAACGTTTAAACAAAGCTTCAACAACCCTATTACAAAAATGAGTTTCTTTATCACTTATGATAGCCTTAGGGATGTCAAATCTGTTAAAAAGGTTATTTTTTTTGAACAACCACAACTTTTGCATCATTAGTCCTCTTAGCTTTAGCTTCTACCCATTTAGACACATAGTCAACTGCAAGTAAAATGTAAAGATTACCAAAAGAAGATGGAAAAGGTCCCATGAAATCAATTCCCCACAAATCAAATATTTCACAAGTAAGAACATTAGATGGGGGCATCTCATCTCTCCTGGATATGGTTCCTACTCATTTGCATTCATTACATGCTTTAGCACACAAATATACATCTTTATTCAAATTAGGCCAATAGAATCCAAATTCCAGAACTTTATGGGCAATCCTTTTGCAACCGAAATGATCTCCTACTTCATATGTGTGACAAAATGCTAAAATAGATTCAATTTCATTATCATTCACACAATGACAAATGACTTTGTCAAAACATATTTTAAACAAGTAGGGATCATCCCATAAGTAATATTTAACATCACTCCTTATCTTATCCTTTTGAGCTCTGGAAAGTTTAGATGGTAATTCCCTAGTAGCGATATAGTTAACAATATCAGCATACCAAAGAAGAAAACCATGAAATTTTTATAAATGCTCTTTGGGAAAGAGTTTAAAGATTGGAAATACTTCCCCTTTGTAGGTTAGCCTACTTAGATGATCAGCAAGGTAATTCTCAGCTCCTTTCTTATCTCTGATCTCAATGTCAAATTCTAGAAGTAATAATATCCAATGAAGGAGCTTTGGCTTAGATTCCTTCTTCTTGAGGAGGTACCTATGAGCTGCATGATCAGAAAAAATTATCACTTTAGTACCCAACAAATAAGAATGAAACTTTTCTAATGCAAAAACAATAGCAAATATCTCCTTTTCCATTGTAGTGTAATTGCATTGAGCAGCATCCAATGTCCTTGATGCGTAGTAAATTACGTATGGCACCTTGTCCTTCCTTTGACCTAAAACAACTCCAACGGACTTATCACTAGCATCACACATTATGTCAAAAGGCAAATCCCAGTTAGGTGGTTGAATAAGAGGTGCAAAAATTAAACTTTCCTTTAAAATATTGAAAGCTTTCTTGCAAGCATCATTAAAACAAAAAAGAACATCTTTTTGGAGAAGTAGACACAAAGGTTGGGCAATTTTAGAAAAGTCTTTTGTAAACCTTCTATAAAAACCAGCATGACCAAGAAAACCTCTTACCTCTTTTAAATTAGAAGGAAAAAGAAGAGATTTGATTACATCTACCTTTGCCTTGTCAACTTCATGTCATTTTGCTGAAATCACATGTCCTAAAACAATGCCTTGTTCCACCATAAAGTGACACTTTTCGAAATTTAACACAAGGTTAGATTGAACACATCTTTTAAGAATAAGGTCTAAATTCTCTAAACATGCATCAAAAGATCTCCATAGATGGTAAAATCATCCATGAAAACTTCTATAATATTAGTGACAAAATCCGAGAAAATAGACATCATGCTTCTTTGAAAAGTTACAGGCACATTATACAATCCAGAAGGCATTCTTTTACATGCAATTGTTCCAAATGGACATGTAAATGTGGTTTTAGCTTGATCCTCAAGGGTAATTGCAATATGAAAATATCCCTTAAAACCATCTAGAAAACAATAAAGAGATTTCCCTGCTAGACGTTCTAACATTTGATCAATGAAAGGAAGGGAAACGTGATCTTTCCTAGTAGATGCATTAAATTTCTGTAATCAGTACAAACACACCATTCACTTTGTACCCTAGTTGGTACCTTATCACCTTCATTATTCACAATAACAATTATTCCAGATTTCTTAGGAACTAAATGCACAGGACTTACCTATTGAGAATCAGTTATAGGATCGATGATACCTGCATCAAGAAGCTTTATTACTTCTTTCTTAACAAACTCCAACATTGGTGGATTCAACCGTCTCTGTGCATCCCTACAAGGTTTAGCCTCATCTTCCAACAAAATCTGATGCATATATGTAGATGGACTAATTAAGTTAATATCAGCCAATGTCCAACCAATTGCAGTGTCATTATTCCTAAGAACATTGACTAATTTCCCTTCTTGATCATTAGTCAAATTACTAGCGATTATGACAGGCAATCAGTTCCCTTTACCTAAATAAGCATATTTAAGATGAGAAGGAAAGTGTTGCAATTCGTGTGAAGGGGGACATTCAATAGAAGGTTTCAATTTATCTCCGAAGATAGGTAAATCTAGCTTAAGATTAGAAATGCACATGTAGACAAGTCATTCACAGCGTCAATTGTGTCTTGGTCCATATTTTAAGATAATGCATCCATGTTTTCTTTATCAATGCTATGAGTAAGAATGGCATGCATTAATTCATAATCAAATAGCTCATGCATCTCATCAACCAAAGGATCCACAATAGCTAGCATAGTTACAGAGCAGTCATCAGAATGGTATTTCATGGCATTAAAGATATTGAAAGAGATTTTCTCACTATAAAATTCCATAGATAAAGTTCCAACATGCACATCTATCATAGATTTTGCAATTTTTAATAATGGAATTCCTAAAACAATCAGAGAATGAGAAGAAGAGAAATTATTGCCTTCATCTGTTTTTAGGACATAAAAATCTGCAGGAAAAACTCAGTTATTCACTTTAACCAAAACATCTTCAATAACTCCTTCAGGATATGCACAGGATCTATCAGCATGTTGAATGACTACTCTAGTATCCTGTAAACTTCCAAGATTAAGAGAAGAGTAGACAAACAATGGCATGACATTTATTGATGCTCCTAGATCTAGCATGCATCCTGCTACACAAACATTGCCAATTGTGTATGGAATAGTAAACATACCTAGATCTTTCTGCTTTTGAGGGAGTTTCTTTTTAAGCACTGCTGAAACATTCTCTCCCACACTTACCATTTCATCCCCTCTTATCTTTTCTTGTTTGTGCACAATTCCTTCAAGAACTTCGCATACCTTGGAATTTGCTTGATTGCATCTAAGAGCGGGATGTTGACCTCTACCTTGCGAAATGTCTCTAGAATATCCTTTTCTATCTCCTCTTTCTTATTTCCTGCAAGACGTGAAGGAAAACGGGGACGTACCTTAAAGGGTTGAGTTTTACCTCTTTTTGTCTTCTTCCTTTGGAGAAGAATCTTGAGATGGTTTCTCTACAACAATCAGCTCTTCTTCTTCAATTGCACTTTGTTTCAATGAAGGATCTTGCAATTTCTTACCTCTTCTCAAAGTCATGGCACCAGCATTCTCAAGAGGATTGATGGGCTGTGAAGGTAGGCTCTCAGATCCCTGGGATTTGAGTTGATTAACTTTGGAGGCAAGTTGTCTCATTTGTCTTTCAAGGCTTTGAATGCTAGTTTGAGTGTTTCTTTGGAAGGCCATGGTATTTACTGTTAAAGCTTTCATCATCTCTTCCAAAGTAGAATTGGATGGGGCTGATTGTGAAGGATTGGGAGCATCTAGAGGACCTCAGGGATTGACTTGGTAAAAACAGGGAGGATTTTTTTGAGGTTGGTTTTGGATTTGAGTTGAATTTCCTCCTTGATTCCATCGGAAGTTTGGATGATCTCTCCAGCCTTCATTTCAGTACGTGTTTGAATAATGATTATACCTCCTTGAGGGCCGAAGAAGTTTCCTACACTATTAACACTAGCATTTTCTACATTAAAAGGACAAAGATCAGTAACATCTTCATAACTACAACAAATATTGCAAGAATTGACAATTGCATGTGTGCTAGTGTTCATAGTTAAAAACTTTTCAAATAAATTAGTGATCTTATCTAGCTTTGCATTTGTAGAATTGACTTCTCCATCCTTCCTTGGAATACTATCCCTTATTCCTGTTGCTCAAATAGATGATGTAAGCTTGTTGAACAATTGTCGAGCATCTATTGGACGTCTTCCAAGAGTGATCCTTGGCTGGCTGCATCTATCATCACCCTATCCATATCATATAGTCCTTCATAAAAATGCTGCATTAGATCGGCTTCTGATATCTAATTGCCAAGAAAAATAGTTGACAACTTTTTAAACCTGAACCAATACTCATGAAACTTTTCATTAGGAACCTATCTAATACCCATAATATCTTTCTTAATAGATAAAACTTTAGAGGCTGGAAAATATTTTTCAAGAAAAGTTTGCTTCATGGTTTCCCAATCAGCAACAGATCTAGGAGGCAATTCATGTAACCCGTCTCTAGCAAGATCTTGTAGACTATATGGAAAAGCACGTAACTTCATTACCACTTCTATGGTTCCACCTTGTTTCAACGTAGCACAAATAACATGAAAATCTTTAAAGATGTCTGTGAGGATCATCTCTAGGCATTCCAAAAATAGGTAACAATTGAAGACAACCAGTGTGCAATTTAGAATTCTCATCAAAATCAATAAAATCAGTAGCCAAAGGATGCTCAGTAAATGTAGGTGCAGTTAATTTCTTAATAGTGCGCATATCATTGTTACCTCTATTTGCACCATTACCTTGGTTAGCAACATTACCTCTATTGGCACCATTATTACCTGCAGGAATAATATTCTATGGGGGAACTATTATTCCTCTACTATTACATCCATTACCTCCATTCCCACCATCGTTTTCTACCATTGAAGAAGATGAGCTTGAATTGCTTGAGATTTCTGAAATTGGATTTTCATATACGGTGATATTAGCTTGGTAGTCTTTTCCGCTTTGTAAACCCATTAACTGGGAAAAGTTTCTCAAAATCTATGGATAAGAAAGAAAAAATAAAAGATTAATTGGAAAGATTTAAACTTTAATTACCATTCCCTGGCAACAGTGCCAAAATTTGGCCATGCATCGTAACAAAAGCAAATTAAACCTATCTATCAAAACTAATGCAGTTAGGGCAGGTAGGGTCGAACCCACAAGGAATTGAATTTCAGTTTAATAAAAAATAATTAATAAGTAACAAAAAAAGGGGGCAATTTCTCTTAAGAGTTTATAAAATAGAGAAAGCATGTCTCATACTTCTTTTAGTTTAGTGACAGCTTTTATGGATTTTGAGTTTGTGAAAGAATATACTTGTGACTACATGTTTGGTTTGTCAAAACAAGTCATACATGATGAAGTTTATAAGGATGATTATACTTTGTTAGGTGGAAATGCTACATTCATGCCTAAGGATTCTATGAGTGAATTGTTGATACTTGATATTCATGAGAACTACTTGGA